>JANAVB010030814.1:5598330-5733330 GCA_029216955.1 Iris pallida
GAATCATCCGGATCAACACCACCTCCAATCAGAAAGATACCTTAGCCGCTTCGCGAGCCGGAACCTCTTATCATTTGCGAACTTTGCATCCTGGGAGTATATATAGTGATGTTCCTCCTAACACTTTCGCCTTTAGTGCCTCGACCTTTGTCAACCGTATGCTGGGGGCTAAGATCTCGTACCTAAAAGGGGAATTTTGGGTCGAGGGCTGGTGCCATTATGTGCAGAAGTGGGACGAGTTGACACTCTGGGTTCTGTCGAAGTTTAAGACTGAACTCAGGGAAGTTGGTCTGACTGCTGCTCTCCGTGCTACTCAGGTGGGCATAGATATAAACCGCCCTATGTTCCTTGCTATCCTGGAGATGTACAACACTTATACCGTTCTTCACTCTCGTGGAGGATTTAGGCTTGGCACTACATGAAATGTTTGAGGTCTTGAGGCTTCCTTGGGGGTCTGAGCCCTATAAGGAGTACTTTCCTACGAATGAGGAACTCCTGACCTTGGAAGAGAAGAATTCTGAGATGCTGACAGTCTTCAAAGATGTGGCGAGCTATCATTACTTGGCCCAGCGGAGGAACAAAGGTAAAGCGTAGTCTCATGTGACTGCTTGGAGGGATTATGTCTTCAAACAAGACATGACGGACCCTTCGAAGGTTCGATTTGTTACTCCTCAAGGGCTTACCCATGCGGAGGTACTTGCTGAGATGACTAGACTCAGCGAACAAAATCCTCGTAAAATGAGAACCAGGAGCCATCCAACCATATCTATAGCTGCTTCTGGTGTTGTGTTCATAGAATGTCTTCAAAGGCAGTACTGGCGGCCTATCTGATGATATGGCTTCGAGACCATATGTTTGCTGGTGGATCTGGCTCTGTAGAGAGGGTGGCCAGAAATCTCATCTAGCCGGCTGTGAAGCTGGTCTTTGGTCATCCTTTGGCCTTGCTTCCCGCTATGGTATGAAACCTGTGTAACGCCCCAGTCCCAAAATACTTAGGACTAAGTACGTAGACATGCCAGCTATATATATACGAAGTATACTCCAATATATGGAACCCTCATATATATACATAAACTATGAAATGCAGTAAACCATCATAACTAAATTTCATCCAAAATAAGAGAATAAATATATGATAAAAATCAACATTGAATTTGTTATTTATACAAATGTTGGGCGGAGACAGATCCACTACCAACCATTTAAATGAGAAGAAAAGTATAAGGAAAATGATAGATAAAAATGGTAAGGGAAGATCCAAGAGCAGTCCTCCTCGATGTAGAAGGGATGACCACGATCTTATCTAGAGCACCTGCAAAGCATCATGAAAAGCACACACCTGGGAAGATCACCAGGTCCTTAGAGGGACGTAACAAGATACATGAAGAACATGCCATAAATACTGAATATAAAATATGCCATAAGGTTACAAAGTAAAAGTAAAGTGTCCCAGCCATAACACGGCCCAGTATTCCATCATCGAAACAATAGACTACCCCTACAACCAAACAAGGATAAGGGGTAGCGCACTATTTTGCGATGTGACATTACCCCGTGCCATGACTAGAACCAAGTGTGGCATGACATTAACTGAGGTCACCTAACAAATGTAGTATGCAATTTAGAAGACATTTCGATGTATAGGCAGGTAAAGGCTGACTCCCCCAGGATAAGGTAACAACTCACAACACGCACACATCAAGTACCAATGCTATCAGCCGGCATAACTCAAGGCTAGCGGCCCACGTGACCCATCAGTCCATATAGCTCGAGGCTAGTGACCGTCGCAACACGACTACCGTAGTACACAGTTACTACGGTTTTTGGTTTTGGGTAGCCCATACATCTAATTGTCTTCACCCTCCCAAGGGTCACTAACAAAAGGTTGTCCGCTAAGACTAGGTCCATATGCATATTTAAAGACAAGCAAAAAAAATAACTGAAAGCAAAATAAAGTAAACTATAAACAACAAGTCATGGATCCAAATAAATAGACAATAAATATGCAGTAATCAAATAAAGAAACATGTAATTAATTATAATCATTAATAAGGCAAGGTATCTTGCCTGAGGTTGTATGCAAAAGAGCAGAATCCAGTAGCTCAACCAGCAAATCGATGAAGCAAGAAACTCCAAATCAACGAACGGCTCCAAATGCTTAAAAAAACATCAAGAACGTTCCCGGTGTAAAAGATATGTCTAGGAAATGCCGGTCCAGAAGTCCAATTCCAGAATATAGAAGCATGGAATTTCACAACCAGAAAGCCCATGCACCAGACACTACATACGCCAGAGCTCGGACAAAATACTTCACAGCAAAATCAATAAATATAGACATTTAAAAGAGGATTTTTTATTTATACATAAAAGTCTATTACATGTCTAGAGAAGGTTGTACAAAGGAGAATTTCTACAAAGGAAAGATCCTAAGTCTACGGCCAGCAGCCACCATGCGTCTCAAGACAGGCGCATCAGTCACCATGCGCCTCCAGACAGGCGCAGCAGTCACCATGCGCCTTCAACCGGGCGCATCCCGCCATGCGTACTCAGCAGGGCGCATCCCTTCAGCAGCCCAGTTATGTGCCGCTCTTCCAGCCAGGCTCACCTGGCCGAGCAGGATGAGGGTGGCATTTAACCCCCCATCCAGAGAAAGAGCCTCAAAAGCCAAAGGAAGACGGTCGGGGCACCGCCATTCTGATCTACAGCTCTTCCTGCACAACGAAGACGAGGCCCGAGCATCCCTATCTTTGGATGCAACAGGCACCTTCCGTCTGTCTCGGAAGCCCTCGACTCCGTCTTTTGGAAGTAACAGTTACCTTCAAGTGCATCAATGACGACATGGCGTCTCATCTTACCCTCGGGAGCACTTCGTCAACAGAATGCACTCGAGTACCCAAGTTCATGTTGGAAGTACGCGAGAGAACGAGAAGCAAACCTTCTCTCCATGCCACTATTTATAGGCCGGGCAGATCAAACCCACGCGCCAGGTGGATGGCTCTCCGAATTCCGTGCAATGAACTTACATTAAATGGATGAACCGGACGCCCCGAATTCAGCCAAACGGCTATTTAAAGCACTCGAGGAACGAAACAGCCGCACGCGCCCTTCGACTTCAGGCGCATCACACAGACGTGCCCTTCAGTACCAAGCGCATCACAGAGGGTGCGCCCCCATGCGTCCCCATACCCAGTGGAACGCCAATCGACGCGCCCCCTCAGCTGTCCATCGAATGTCAGAAACATTAAATGCTAAACTGACAGAGTTGGCAGCACACCTCCCAAAGTCTGAATAGTTGACAGCTTTTTTTAGAAAATGAAGCGTCGGCAACGTCAGCATCATCATGACTTTACTCCGACGGCTACTGCCACGTGGCCACTCAACCACCCGCATGCGCCTCTGCAGCCATGCGTCCAAATCTGCATGCGCCTCTGCAGCCATGCGCCTCAGACTCTTCACTGATCCCTAAAGACAGAAGAAAAGTCTCCATTTGAAGCTCTGCATGTGCCTCAAAAGCCATGCGCCCCAGACTGCTCTCTGATCCCAGAAGACAGAAGGAAAGTCGCCTGCATGCGCCTCAAAAGCCATGCGTCCAGAATGGTTCGTGACTCCTAAAGGTTACGAGCCAAAGTATCCTCATGCGCCCAATCCTAGGCGCATTCCACCAGATCATCCCCCCCATCAAATCCGAGATCTCCGAGCCTTGAGTCGACGACACGTGTCCTTTGACTCAACTCACCCAAGATCTCAGCAACAGAAAGATCCTCTTCTCTGCTACGTGCCGGCTCACAACAGCAGTATGAAGAATTCAACCCCTCGATCAGGGCGCATCATCCATGCGCCTCCATCAGCAATCTCCACGTGGCCTCCCCACGCACCGGCGCATCCTACATATGCGCACATGAGCAGCCAACCTGCCCAGCTATAAATAGAGGGATCATTTCCTTCTTACCCACGGACAACACAGAGAACACCCAACGAAGGAACATATCGCCAGAGAGGCAGATACAGACACTCAACGTCTTCCTCCTCTCAGCAAGCTCCCGCACCCAGAGCAATCCAAACCTTCAGAGAACCGATAACCGTCGTCAGCTCGTCAACGGAGTCAACGCATTACCACTCGCTCCATCGGCACAAGGGACCCAGATAAACAAAAGTGTACTCCTAGGACTACATCTAAGTCCTATATTGTAACACTGTTCTGTTTGTATTGAAATTTGTAATCAAACAATTTTAATTGCAAACAAGCTGGCGACTCTGCTGGGGACCTCTTTTTCCTCCACCGAGAAAGTCGTGTCGCAAGCCGACGACGTGAAGGTGGGCTCCTCCCACAAGACGCTGGTCGTAGGCCTCAATCAACAGGCGTACGAGGAGTTCATTTCTGAAGGAAGTGTGAGTCCTTCGAAGCGGCTGCCGAAGCCGAAGAAGACCCGCCAAGTCTGGGTTACCAAGGTCGACGCCTCGGGCACCACCACTGAAGGGGATGCGCTAATCCAGCCTTCCCTTCCTGCTGACGTCCTCAGCAACCAAGGTGCGCCCGCTGATGCAGCGCATCTCTTGGGGAAGCGTGCGACTGACCACATTCCCCAGCCATCTCCCTCTCAGGCAAGGAAGATGCGTCGACGGAGCAGGGGCGCAGCCAATGCCCCGCGCATCACCTCTGATGTGCCATAAAAAGTCTCTGTCTTTGATAGACTCACTCGCTGTAATGGCAAGGAGAATTTGGATGCTGAATACTATGCGCCCCAGCGGGCTAGTACGAAGAAATCCAAGGCGGCACGGGCCATGCACCACAAACGTGCTATGCCAGCAGCAAGCCAAAAGTATGCGCTCACAATCATGCGCGCTGCTGATGGCAAGCTGTACAAGGTCGACTCAGGTGCTTCTGCACCAAAAACGAGCCGACCTTCGAAGCCCTTATCTCACTTGGGCGCATCTACTGCGTGCACAACCAAGTCGAGTGAGGCAAATTCAGTGGTCTGGAACTCCCGCGCCTCCTCTGGTTGTGCGTATCAGGTCCGTTCAAGTCACTTCAAATGTTGTGGTTCCCCCACTACTGATCAGGATCCCTGTTTGGTATTAGATCAGGGGGCACAGCACTCACCTGACCACCCCGACGTTTGGCCTTGCCATGCTCCTGAAGGGGGTGTGAAGGTAGCACTCTCCTCCAACGACCTGCGTAACGTGATCACTCACAAGCGCCGGTCAGGAGAGTCGACCAACAAGCACGATGCGCCTCTCACGGGGCATACTTGTGCGATGGTCGCCATCAACTGCTATTGCAAGGCGGCAGTACCACCAAGGCAGTCAGTCTTCCAGCGGCTGTAATCATCGACACCCCTCCGACATCGCCTTGGGATGAAGGTGTCAACAGAAGAGGAGCCAAGGTTTACTTTATGCAACGTGATCTCCAACTCCTTGTCAGTCCGAAAGACGACTGGCAATTCCTCGTCCTCATCCAAAAGCCAGCCGAGGAAAAACCAAGGCAGCTGTCTCATCCTCCGGAGTATTCGAAGGCACTCGGTCGAGGAAGAAGTTCTTGGAGGAAGCTGGGGGTAGTCAGACCCTTGTTGAGCCTCCTTCCGAAGACGAAGATGTCCAAAGCACAGCTGCGGCGGATCTTCATCCTCGAGGCGAAGTCAGCCTGCCAGAAGCCCCTCAAAATGAGGATGTCCCCCAGAACACAGCTGGGGGTAGTTCCGGAGACGAAGAGGCCCTTCAAGACGGAGCTGAGGGTAATCAGACCCTTGCAGATGCATCCGTCGAGAATGACCTCCAGAATGTGGCTGGGGGTGGCCAAGATGAAACTCCAGGAGAGGCGACTCCCCTACATGAGAGTGAGGCCGAGAGCGAAGCCTCAACCAATCCATCCACTCCCGGTCCGTATCATGACAGTATACATGGCTGGGGGGTGATTCCGAGTCTGATACGCCGCCGCAGGACATCGTCCCGCGCATAGACACATTAGAGGGAGGACTCAAAACCCTCTCTGCTTCTATGCAAACACTGACTCAGGCGGTGTTTGAAATACGGTCGGCCTTGACCCGAACACCTTCGACTGGTCCCGACCCAGGGGCCAATGGGGAGTCGAGTGTACCCCTTCAACGGGTATCCTCAGACACAGATCGCCGAGAAGTACCCCGGACGTCTGAGCCCTCAAACGCTCAACTCCAGGTGGTACCACCTTCCCCGACTCCCAGCTCTACGGAGGATGTGGTCGAAATGATCAAGGACTTGCGGGAGTGCTTTGAGTCCAAGAACAGGCAAGAGGAGCGCCAGAAGATGGGCATCCCCCAACCCTATCCCCTCGAGTGGAACAAGGTAGTTTATCCTCCAAAGTATAAACCACAAACACTAACGCCATACGACGGGAAGGACTCTCCGTGCCGCTACCTGACATACTTCCAGTCCCAAACGGGACATTTCCCGAAGGAGGACGCGCTCCTCACTAGCATATTTGTCGGAGCATTGAAGGGAGTGGCGTATGACTGGTACTGCAGCCTCCCCGACAATTCCATATCATCCTTCGATGACTTGACGTGCCTCTTCCTCGACCGCTTCTACGACGGCGGAAAGGACATGACGATGGCATCCCTCATAGAGATACGCCAGAAGGAGAAGGAAACGGTTCGGGTGTTCATCGAACGCTTCCGACAGGCCTGCTTCAGACTACCTCCAGGCATGCCGGAACATGCGCTCCTCTCCTCTTACAGCATGAACATGCTGCCTGCAGTCAAGCTCTGGCTCAACTCTACTCCTCCTCCGACTGGAGCTCCCTGATCATCGAAGCAGAAGCCGCAGAAAAGAAGGCGGCCAATGCACGTCTTCTGGGGGTCAGCTTCCCTGCCTTTGATGACAAGGGGAAAAGGTCTACAGCCAACAACCCCGGACGAAAAACAAAGGGGAAGCAGGCATTGACTGTTAATGCCTCAAAAGACGCATCTGCGCCTACTCAGAAGCCTCCACTTGCACCAAGGCCCAAGGAGGTTTATTCGTTCAACGACGAAGATATCCTGCAACTTTTTGAAATACTAAAGCAGGATGACAAGATCAAGCTACCGGACCCAAAGCGGCCCGATGAAGTTGGGAAAGTGGACAACCCGAGGTACTGTTACTACCATCGGTTTGTCGGACACCCGACCAAGGACTGTTATGTCCTCAAAATTACATCCAGCGCATGATCAATGCGGATGTAATCTCTGTCGACTACGAGGAGAAGACGGTGTCAGCCAATGTGGTGTCACTCCAGTTCGGCACCTTGCCGCCAACTACCACATAAGATGGCATCGTCCCCATCCCTAAGGCGACAATGGAGGTGGTTAACTTACCACCTACCCGTGACAATGTGAGTGGACTCATCCCACTCACCACATCTCGAGGAGAGGTCCTATGGGTCCACCCCGACCTCGTCTCCGAGGTGACTCAACCGGAGGTACGTCCTACCTCCAAATCCAAAGGCAGGAAGATCAAGTCTTGTCGCATGGTCTCTTCTTCAACGGAAGAGGCACTCCCTGTGCACACGCATGCACAACAGAACGCCCAACCCGGCGAAGCTGTCGCCGAGGTGGTGCCTCCTTGCACCGTCCCTGCTGTCCAGGAAGAGGGCCCGTCTAAGCCCTCAGCAGCCAATAAGCAGAAGCAGGTGGAGGCTCGTTTCGACAGACCTCTACGAAAGGAGAATGCTTCGGGGCTAGCCAAGCCCCACAACTTCGACATACTGGCACAACTGGCCAGTACTCCTGCCCGCCTATCTTTGTTCGAGCTCCTGTGTCTTTCCAAAGACTCCCGAGAAGCTCTCTGTAAAGCTCTGAAGGATGCCGAATCCTTTTTCAGTCAGGTCAAGCAGCCTGAAGACCTCCCAACTACTTGTACGCACTGTCATTGTGTGGATGAAGTTATCCCAAACATAACTTTCACCTAACAAGACATGCTGCTCAAGCACCACCGACATAACCGGCTGCTGTATTATACAGGGTATATCGGTTCAGTCAAGGTGAACCGGATTCAGATCGATCCGGGGTCTTCTCTCAGTATCATTCTGAAGGTGCTGCTATCAACACTGGGGATCCTAATGTACCGGCTGGCGCCCTCCAACACAACCATCAGTGGCTTCAACGCTAGCAAAAGCGAGCTACTGGGCAAAATTCGACTGAAGTGTCACATCGGTAACCTCAGAACTGAGGTGACCTGCTATGTTGTGGATGCCGAGGTCAACTACAACATCCTGCTCGGTCGACCATGGCTACATGAGTACATGGTGGTGCCATCCACGCTCCACCAATGCATAAAATATGTATCCACCAACGGTGTCATCCGGACGGAGTTCGCAGACATCGATCCTTTCAAAGGGATTGAAGCCTACTTCACCGATTCCGACTTATATAAGTTACTTGACGAGGAGGAAGCTAATGATGCTGATGACGAGGCAGAGACGACAGCTGAGCCGGACATGGAGCCTGAGATGACTCCCGATGCCCCTTTGAGGATCCGACTCAAGGGCAAACTGCCCCAGAAGGTGCCTCCAATGAGCATCAAGCTACCAGGAAAAGCACCAACTCCTGAAGCTCCCCTGAAGATACGCCTCAAGGGAAAGCCGCCTCAAATATCGGCTCCCCTGGTGGCAAAATTACAGGGGAAGGCACCAATCACTGGAGGCGCAGTTGAGGCACCTCTGAAGGTACGTCTTAAGGGCAAGCCGCCGCAGTCATCCAAGATGCCAGGAAGGGCTCACATAACCCTCTCGGACCCCAAAATCAAAGCTGTGGTGGACTCTCCTGATCCAACCCCAGTGCTTACAGATGAGGAGCTTGGCGAATATATCTCTGCTGATGTAGATGCACCCTCCTTAGACAATGTAATCCCACGGGATAAAATCTAGTATTTCATCAATAATAGAGTGTCTTTTAATTATTCTTGTCTTCCACATTGGAATGCCATGTATACATTAGATAACGCTCTACGGTCGTTGCAAACACAAATAACGACCGTCCATCATGTAAATCGAGTAGTCCCGTCTCAAGGAGTCTGTTACATAGTCCCTCCACGAAGTCGAGACGAAGGATCCATCATCTTTGGCAAAGTCGAGCGTCATCAAGACCTCCCGCCACTCGAGCCAGAACCTGATACCGGCAGAATATAAGTCTATCGGTACACGAATACGGCAAAGTACATCATCCAAAAGATGGGCTACGACCTGAAAAGCAACAAAGGCCTAAACTACGGCAAGGGTCGACGTCTCCCTCTCCGGCTTCCAATACCTAAAGGAAAGCCGCAGGACTATTACAATCGGACTCGACGGGGGGTAGGCTATGTCACACCGCCATCAACTCCAGAGAGTTCAGACGCAGAAGACGTTGAACATTCCCACTCGTCCGAAGCATCGACTTGGGATTCCGATACCAGTATCGGATCAGTCTTCAGAAAAGTGCTGTCAGCTAACATGACATCAGCACAACCTCAAAAAGATAAAGGCG
This sequence comes from Iris pallida, assembly GCA_029216955.1. Classification (NCBI taxonomy): domain Eukaryota; kingdom Viridiplantae; phylum Streptophyta; class Magnoliopsida; order Asparagales; family Iridaceae; genus Iris; species Iris pallida. Next base: position 5,607,801 of record JANAVB010030814.1, read on the forward strand.
AAGACCAAGCGCCGGAACCCTTCGAAGAAGAACCCTGGGCTCAACGCCTAGGAGAACAATGGAAGTCTCGTTTCGAGTTACGTGAACCTCCCACCGAAGACGAAGTCGAGCAGATCGACCTTGGGGACGGGTCTTCTTCCAAACCCATCTTCATCAGCAAAAGCCTAGAAGGAGAAGACCGAGAGTCTTTAATCCAACTGGCTAAGGAGTATATCGACGTCTTCGCCTGGAGCTACGAAGACATGCCGGGACTCGATCCACAGATCGCAATGCATAGGTTGAACATCTTACCCGATGCCAAACCTATTAAACAACAACAGCGACGCTTCCGGCCGGACATCATGAATGCTATCGATCAAAAGGTAGACAAGCTCTTGACGAGTAGCTTCATCCGTGAGGAACAACACCCAGATTGGGTAGCCAACGTCGTACCTGTTACCAAAAAGAATGGGAAGATACGAGTCTGTATCGACTTCAGGGATCTCAACTCTGCTTGCCCGAAGGACGAATTCCCGCTTCCAATCACTGACGTGATGATCGACAACACGTGTGGCTTCGAACGCATGTCTTTCATGGACGGGTATTCAGGCTACAATCAAATCAAGATGTTCCCCGATGACGTGAAACACACGTCATTCAGGACTCCAAAGGGTGTCTTCTGCTACACAGTGATGCCTTTCGGCTTGAAGAATGCCGGTACGACATACCAACGAGCTATGAGCACCATCTTCCGTCAACATCTTTGCAAGACAGTCGAATGCTATGTTGACGACATCGCAGTCAAGAGCCGCCTCAAAGAAGATCACCTACAGGACCTGGAGACAGTCTTCGATCTCATACAGGCATATCAACTCAAGATGAAACCCGCTAAATCCTTCCTGGGGTTACTAGCGAAAATTTTTGGGCTTTGTCATCACGACGAAAGGCATTCATGTTGATCCCGAGAAGACCAAAGCCATCCTCAACATGGACCCTCCGAAGAATCTTCGAGAACTTCGGGGCTTACAGGGACGTCTGGCGTACATCCGGAGGTTCATACCAAACCTTTTCGGTAAATGTCAACCCTTTACTCAGCTCATGAAGAAGGGAGTCTCTTACGTCTGGACAGAGGAGTGCCAAAAGGCTTTCAACGACATCAAGGCTTACTTGACAAGCCCGCCATTCCTGGTAGCACCTGTCACCGGCAAACCATTTCTTCTCTACGTCCGTGCCATGGATCATTCCCTTGGCGCTCTGCTGGCTCAAAACAGCGATACAGGCTACGAGCAAGCGATCTACTACCTCAGTCGAATGCTCATCAGGGCCGAACACCGGTACAACCCCGTTGAAAAGGAGTGCTTGGCCTTGGTGTTTGCCATCCAGAAGACTCGCCATTATGTCTCGGGCCAGACAATTCATGTCATCTCCCGAGTCAATCCACTCAGAGTCCTCATGACGAAGCCAGGGTCATTAAACTCCCGGCTAGCTACATGGGCGATCCTGCTAACACCATACAACATGGTATTTATGCCACAAAAAGCCGTTAAGGGTCAGGACCTGGCTGACTTTTTAGCTGCACACCCCATCCCGGAGTCCTCAAGACTCTATGAAGATATCCCGGATGAGGTTCAAGAAACAAACGTCACCGAAGAAAGCTCTATTTGGCGGATGTTTTTCGATGGCGTTTCAAGAACAGGCCCCAAAGGCCAGATCGTCGCAGGAGTGGGGGTAGTCTTAGTCTCCCCCGATCAGCTAGTCATCCAGCGTGCTTACTCTCTTTCGTAGTCGTGCTCCAACAATGTTGCCGAGTACAACGCACTCATTATGGGACTCCAGCTGGCACAACAGCTGGGGGTGGATCATCTGGAAGCCTACGGCGACTCGAAACTCGTCGTAAACCAGATCCGAGGGCAATACGAGGTTCGCCATGAAGATCTGATCCCTTACCATAAAGTTGTATTGAACATCATTTCAACCTTCACCGGGTTCTTCATCGAACACGTACATCGTCTATAAAACCTAGAGGCTGATGCTCTGGCTGGCCTCGCGGCCTCATTAGCAGCACTCCTTGGGACTCAACACTACGTCACGGTAGTTGGCCGAGACTTGGTTTGTCCTAGAAAACAACCTATGCTTACGAGTGGCCCACGCCATGCCGACAAGTACTGGTGTTAATGTCCGAGACTGGAGGTTTCCGTTCATCGACTTCGCCGTCTACAGAATTCTCCCAGAGGACCTGAAGGAAGCCGTCTCAGTCAGGAGACGTTCTCTTCGATTCTATTATGATACAGCCACTAAAATGTTGTACCGACGCTCCTACGATGGGCTTCTCCTTCGATGCCTGTCCAACGAAGAGGCGACCGAAGCTCTTCGAGAAGCTCATGACGGAACTTGCGGAGCTCATCAACCTGGTCCTAAGTTGCAGGATCGACTGCGACGCATGGGCTACTATTGGCCAACCATGGCCGCTGATGCTGTCGACTATGCTAAGAAGTGCCATGCGTGCCAACTTCACGCAGACTTCATTCATACGCCGTCAGAACCACTATATCCTACAGTCGCCTCCTGGCCCTTCGAAGCCTGGGGCATGGACATTGTAGGACCGATCACCCCTCCTTCATCAATGGGGTACCGCTTTATCCTGGCCATTACCGATTACTTCTCCAAGTGGGCAGAAGCAGTCCAATTGGCGGAAGTAAAGAGCTCCAGGGTGGTCAGCTTTATCAAACACCATGTCATTTACCGTTTCGGAGTACCCAGACGGATCATCCATGATAATGGTCCTCAGTTCATCAGCCATATTTTCAGCAGATTCTGTGACAAGAGTCGTATTCAGAATATGGCCTCAACCGCCTACAATCCGGCAGCAAACGGATTGGCTGAGGCGTTCAACAAAACTATCGTTAGGCTGCTCAAAAAGGTCGTGTCATCCAACAAATGCGACTGGGACGAAATACTTGGCGAATATCTTTGGGCCTACCGTACAACGGTACGAACCCCAACAGGCAACACACCATTCTTCCTGGTCTACGGGAGTGAAGCGGTACTGCCTCTCGAGATCCAGATACCCTCACTCCGCGTAGCAATCACAAACAAACTCACAGAAGAGGACAATCAACGTCGTCGTCTGCGGGAGCTGGAGGTACTTGACGAAAAGCGTCTCCTAGCTCAACAACGTATCGAACTCTACCAAGCCCGTATATCATAGGCTTTCAACAAGAAGGTCAAACAGAGAACTTTTCAAGTTGGCGACCTGGTTCTGGCAGTCAGGAGGCCGATGGTGTTAACTCACAAGACACCAGGAAAGTTCGAGCCCAAGTGGGAAGGACCTTTCATCATTGAGACGGTATACTCAAACGGTGCTTACCGCCTCGCCAAACCCAATGGAGACTTGTTCATGATGCCCATCAACGGCAAGTTCCTGAAGAAGTACTACTCTTGACGTCCACAAGGGGATCTATGGACCCAATCATCAGGATTCACAGACAATTCCCTTCCAACAAAACCATACGATTCCGGAACCTAGCTGTTCCGTAGCATCCTCCAGTAGAAAGACAACCACATCCACATCACTTCTGAGTTGTCCCTCTACACCCTACAAAGCGAAATCTTACACTTCGTAAGCCTACGCTAGCCTTCATGTTTACCACGTCCACATTACCTCTGAGTAAACATCTTGTACAAACAACCCCTGCGTTGTCGTACATTGATCGCAGAACTTCTACGTCCACATCACCTCTGAGTTGTTCAGCGTATCCCCCAGGATCATTCCTACCACGTCCATAGTACCTCTGAGTAGGAAGATTCTATCATTTGAACCCCAATAATTGCCACGTCCACATTACCTCTGAGCAAACATGTTTGTTCCTTCAAACTTATTATCTGTACCTAAAAGCCAAGGTACGCAAAAGATAATAGGTCCACACAAATCATCAAGTTCATGACAACAAAAATGAACACATCACAAAAAAGTTGCGTACTTCTTTATTTTTTAAAAAAAAAGAGTACAGAACTACACTATCCCCCAGCAAGAGTTGCAGAAACATAAAAAGGAGATGCTACAGTCCCTAAACATCTCCAAGGTTGGCTGAGAGCTCTCTAACTCGACGTCTCAAGTCGGCTGCATGAGTGTCCACAGTCGCCAGGACTCGACGCTCAGCTTCTTGACGCATCAATTCAACAACCTCAGTGGAAGTATCATTCTCATGCTTCTCATCAAGCTGTTGTCGCTGTCGAGCCAGGGCAAGAGCCCGGTGAGTGAAAGTTGCTTCCTCCTTCTTGAATGCTACGTGTTCAGCCTGGACACGTTCGGCATCTAACTGGAGTCGGGCCCGTTGGTCCTCAAGGCGGCACATCTGGGCGTTGATCTCCGCGATATTAGCATCTAACACAGCTCGCGTTTCCATTATCTCCTTCATGGACTGAGACAACTGCTCTACCGTAGCCTCAGTCTTAGCCACCTCGTGCTCCCAGATGCTCACAGTGGCCTGGTAGGAAGACTCAATCTCGGTGATCAACTTCCCCTTCTCCACATCTATCAAGACGGAAAGGTCATTTCGCTGGATGCGCTGAAGTTCCGTGAGCCGCTGGTCCAGCTCGATCACCGAAGCCTCCAGGATCTCGGCCATATGGTCGTGGCCTTGGTGAACGCGGATCAGCTCGATATAAGGCATTGCCAGAGTTCTTGCCGTCGCAAAGCTCCCGTTGGCATCCATCACCGCAGATACACCCCTCTGTAGCGTTTTATGTACCCCCTCGACGATGAATTTCATATATTCATCTGCGTCCGCCAGCACCTGCGGCGTCATAGCAGGAGTTGGAGGAGCTACTGTAGTTAGCAGACCGGAAGAAGATCCGCCAACCTCAACCTGCGAGACTGGAACCTCGATATCAATAGGCTCTTCATCAATATGGGCCGGACTGCTAGCCCGAGGAGCCGAAGGAATAGAGGAAGCCGACACAGGCGTCGAGATAGTACCCAAAGTAGGAGGAGCAACAGAGGGTTCCATACCCTTACCCTTCTCAAGTTCGGAGGAACCACCGACGTCAACGACCACCTCTTCTGCCCCCGACGTCCTATCAGCGGTCAGTACCTCTCCTGGCAGAATGAGAAGATCAACACTCATCTCCTGGCCCACCTCGGGAGACAGGACTGGCAGATGAGTCTCATCCTTCTCAAGTCCCTCTGTAGGGACAGGATCTGTCGCTACCTCCTGATCGGTAGCCACCTCAACTTCCACGGGTGAGGCTGGGGTAGGACTCGATAATGATACAGCTGACCTCCCCTCATCATGACAAGGAGGGGAATCAATCCTCTTCTCTGTTCCAACCACCTCTGTTGCCCTCGCAACAGACTCCTGCAACTCTGGAGCAACGTCATCCGAAGACGACGAACTCCATTCCACTTCACCACCAGGAAGCCGCGTGCCTGCTAAACCCTCGGCATTCGAAGCCCCCGTTGTGGCCTTCATTACCTCGGAAGCTGCTACACCCTCAGCTTCCCTCATGACGTAATCTGGAGATACTGGAATCTCCATAACGACGACATCCTCCGGATTCTCCACCATGGGAGACATTATAGTCGGCGGGATGCGCACTCTAGACGAGCCCGCCATCTCTTTTGGCCTACTCCCACCCGTTTTTGGAGTACGAGGCTTTCTTTTTAGCGGCTCCTACAAAAAAGAAAAGCATCGGTTACATGAAATGTGGAACCTAAACCAGACTATGTGGGACATCCTTACCTCCGTGGATGCCGAATCCGATGACACCGTCGGTGACGACGCCTTCTTCTGCTTCTTCGGCATAGGAGATCCAGCCCCTGTATCTATACGTCGTTTTGATTGATCGACCGAGGGTTCTGCCTGACCCCCTGTGGACACGGAAGAGGCACCCCGATAACCCGCCCCTGGCGGACGATGCGATCGGGCTTTCGCTGGCATGTCCCCGGTCACTGCTAACTGAGTGCCTGCGATAAGACTGGTCTTCCTATCATATCCGGGAGGCGCGGCAGCCATAACACAGTAAAATTTGGCGGTCGAGTAAAGAATGGACGGCCGCGGATCTGGGACGGGCAACGTGAAACGAGCCCCGGTACATCCGGCATTATAGTAATGCCAAGCTCGTGCACCATCCAACAAACTTCCAGCATACCCTAGAGTGATACTGGGTTATCCAACATCAGCTGAGCATAACCGAATTGCCGTACAAAGCGGCTCGGTAAATACGGTTCCAGGTAGTACTGATTTTTGTTCCGGTACACCAGATGGGATGGCCGGATACTTTGCAACCTGCAGAATCCCCATGGAGGCAGAGTGGTGGCGCCTTCGCCCGAATCCTTTAAGTCTTCGTTGGCCTCAAAACCCAAGAAGATTGGACTAACTTTGGTGATCTTCCAACCCTGAAGACGGGATAAAACCTTTCTACAAACAGGGACGCCGGTGTGCGACCAGCTCCTCCGGTGAAAACGGCAAAGAAATGCATCTCCGGCCCTGTAGTCTTCTTCTGAACCTGGACTCATCACATTGGGATGGTGTAAAATTAACCACCCCATCAAGTAGTGAAATGGCAGTTCGGCACGCGGGAGGTTATTGTTTCTACCTCGGTCATGAATCACATTTCCCATAAACTCTCGCAAATCTCGCTGTATGTCGCATACCATTACGGGAAGTAGAGCCAAACGCCGGCCAAAGACCAACTTCACGGCTGGCATGATTAAGTTCCGCATCACCCTCTCTACAGAGCCTGATCCACCTGAGAAGACGTAATCTCGAAGCCAAACCATGAGGTATGCGACCAATACTGCTTTCGAAGACATCCGATAAGCAAGATGCCAGAAGCAGCTGTAGGAGCGTTCGTCCGACTGCTGGTCTTCATTCCCTCGGGGATTCTTCTCACCTAATCTGCTCATTTCGGAGAGCACTTCGCTACGAGAGAGCGCTGGCGGAGTAGAAAACTGCGAGGGATCCTCTTTGTCTTGTCTAAAGACATAATCTTTCCAAGCGGTCACATGGGGCTGCGACCCGCTTTTATCCCTTTTCTGTATGTAGTAATGATGACTCGCCACTTCCTTAAAAACGGCCGTCATTTCCTCAGCCCTGTCCCCCAGGACCTGAAGCTCTTCGTTGGTTGGAAAGTACTCTTCATAGGGTTCCGACCCCCAAGGGAGCTTTGACACCTCATATATCTCATGAAGTGCGAGCACTAACTCCCCCACCGGAGTAAAAAAGGTCCCGGTATGGATATCAAACATCTCCAAGAGTGTGAGGAACATATGCCTATTGATGTCAACACCCGCCTGGGTAGCACGGATCGCGGCAGTCAACCCAATCTCTCAGAGCTCAGTCCGAAACCGCGACAAGATCCTGAGTGTCAGTTTATCCCATTTGGAAACGTAATGGCACCAACCCTCCACCCGAAACTCTCCTTTCGGGTATGAGCGTTCCATCAACAGCATATGGTGTGTAAAAGTCGAAGCACTATAAGCAAACGTATCAATGGGAACAAAACTGTAAAGACTTCCAGGACGTAGAGTCCGCCAAGTGAAAGAAGACCCAGACCGTATGGCGGTCAGAGTATCCCTTTGGTCGGAGGTAGAATCAATTTGGATGATGCCAATCACCGTTCTCCCCTGAGAGGGGGTAAGATCCCAAGACATCCTCCTCTTGTAACAAGACGACAGAAGGACGTCAAAGGCCATTGACGTTCAAGTTGCTTAACAGTCATATGCACCCCCATTTGCTGCAAAGAACCAGTCCTCCTTGACCTTCAACACCATCGCTTCAGTGGAAGTGAGGCGGTCCCCGAATAGGAACTCAGGCTTCAAGAAGGTCACTTTATCAGATGTGGCAGATTTTAAAACTCCACGCTCCATCATCTGTTTGAGGAACCCATACTGTTGTTCCCGGAATTTGAGTCATTCTCTCGGGATGCTGATCCAGCATAAGAACATCTTGAGCAGGGTTTACCACTTTCTCGTCATAATCTACCCCCGTCTGACTGAGGGCAACCTCCAAAAGCACTTCATTTAAAGGCGGGATAGTCATTGACACTAGCAAAGATTCGAAAATGTTAGAAGTAACAAGAGAGTCTAAGACCCATCAGAAGCACATAGTGTGTTTGAAAAATGAGCTTCGGCACATGATCAGGGTTTAAACCCATGCGCGTCAGCAGTGCTTCGGCGCATCATCAGGGTTTAAACCCATGCGCGTCAGCAGTGCTTCGACACATCATTAGGGTTTAATCCCATACGCGTTAGCAGTGCTTCGGCGCATCATCAGGGTCTAAACCCATGCGCGTCAGCGGTAGAGCCTCAGCGCATCATCAGGGTTTAAACCTATGCGCGTCGGCGGGCAAAGACCGTGGCACATCATCAAAGACTCAAGGTCTATGTGCTTTGGTGTACGTAAAATAAGACTCACCAACCACCTCCGGCCGAACTTCGACAGGCCGACGGGGGACGTCAGCCGCCACAACTTTCACAGGCTCCTTTCCTTTCTCCTTTCCCGTGCCAGCACCGCTGCGAGGAGTCTTGGGAGCCATTCTCTCAAAGAGGAAAAGTTAGGGTTTTGAAGAAGGACTCTAAAGAAAGCAAAGGCACAGAGAAGAAGAACTCTCTCTCTCTCCATCTCTCACCTATTTATAGGGCTTGGTCGCACGCGTGAACCGATGACGAGTGATCTCAGCCGTCGCCTCGAGTTCTGTGAAGGGTAGCAAATAAAACCAAAAGATCATCATTAATCTTTTCGGTTACCGAGGCATCATCATATGCATTAACTGAGAGGAGCATGCGCCCCAAACAGTCATGTACCCTGACCTCCATGCTTCTTATTCAAAGTATTCCAAAACTTATCCAAAAGTTTTGAAAACTTTGAAGGGGGTCTTGTAGAAGCATGGAATTTCACAACCAGAAAGCCCATGCGCTAGACACTACATACGCCAGAGCTCGGACAAAATACTTCACAGCAAAATCAACAAATATAGACATTTGAAAGAGGATTTTTTATTTATACATAAAAGTCTATTACATGTCTAGAGAAGGTTGTACAAAGGAAAATTTCTACAAAGGAAAGATCCTAAGTCTACGGCCAGCAGCCACCATGCGCCTCAAGACAGGCGCAGCAGTCACCATGCACCTCCAGACATGCACAGCAGTCACCATGCGCCTTCAACTGGGCGCATCCCGCCATGCGTACTCAGCAGGGCGCATCCCTTCAGCAGCCCAGTTATGTGCCGCTCTTCCAGCCAGGCTCACCTGGCCGAGTAGGATGAGGGTGGCATTTAACCATCCATCCAGAGAAAGAGCCTCAAAAGCCAAAGGAAGACGGTCGGGGCACCGCCATTCCGATCTACGGCTCTTCCTGCATAACGAAGACGAGGCCCGAGCATCCCTATCTTTGGATGCAACAGGCACCTTTCGCCTGCCTCGAAAGCCCTCGACTCCGTATTTTGGATGTAACAGTCACCTTCAAGTGCATCAATGACGACATGGTGTCTCATCTTCACCCTCGGGAGCACTTCGTCAACAGAATGCACTCGAGTACCCAAGTTCATGTTGGAAGTACGTGAGAGAACGAGAAGCAAACCTTCTCTCCATGCCACTATTTATAGGCCGGGCAGATCAAACCCACGTGCCAGGTGGATGGATCTTCGAATTTCGTGCAATAAACTTGCATTAAATGGATGAACCGGATGCCTCGAATTCAGCCAAACGGCTATTTAAAGCACTCGAGGAACGAAACAGTCGCACGCACCCTTCGACTTCAGGCGCATCACACAGACGCGCCCTTCAGTACCAAGCGCATCACAGTGGATGCGCCCCCATGCGTCCCCATATCCAGTAGAACGCCAATCGACGCGCCCCCTCAGCTGTCCATCGAATGTCAGAAACATTAAATGCTGAACTAACAGAGTTGGCAGCACACCTCCCAAAGTCTGAACAGTTGACAGCTTTTTTCAGAAAACGAAGCATCGACAACGTTAGCATCATCATGACTTTACTCCGACGGCTACTGCCACACGGCCACTCAACCACCCGCATGCGCCTCTACAGCCATGCGTCCAAATCTGTATGCGCCTCAAAAGCCATATGCCTCAGACTCTTCACTGATCCCTAAAGACAGAAGAAAAGTCTCCATTTGAAGCTCTGCATGCGCCTCAAAAGCCATGCACCCCAGACTGCTTTCTGATCCCAAAAGACAGAAGAAAAGTCGCCTGCATGTGCCTCAAAAGCCATGCGCCCAGAATGGTTTGTGACTCCTAAAGGTTACGAGCCAAAGTATCCTCATGCGCCCAATCCTAGGCGCATTCCACCAGATCATCCCCTCCATCAAATTCGAGATCTCTGAGCCTTGAGTCGACGACACGTGTCCTTTGACTCAACTCATCCAAGATCTCAGCAACAGAAAGATCCTCTTCTCTGCTACGTGCCGGCTCACAACAGCAGTATGAAGAATTCAACCCCTCGATCAGGGCACATCATCCATGCGCCTCCATCAGCAATCTCTACGTGGCGTCCCTACGTACCGACATATCCTATATATGCGCGCATGAGCAGCCAACCTGCCCAGCTATAAATAGAGGGATCATTTCCTTCTCACCCACGGACAACACAGAGAACACCCAACGAAGGAACATATCGCCAGAGAGGCAGATACAGACACTCAATGTCTTCCTCCTCTCAGCAAGCTCTAGCACCCAGAGCAATCCAAACCTTCAGAGAACCGATAACCGTCGTCAGCTCGTCAACGGAGTCAACGCATTACCACTCGCTCCATCGGCACAAGGGACCCAGATAAACAAAAGTGTACTCCTAGGACTACATCTAAGTCCTATATTGTAATACTGTTCTATTTGTATTAAAATTTGTAATCAAACAATTTTAATGGCAAATACAGAATAGGTGCAAAATCATAATTTCAGGACAAAACGATGTCCACCGTTGGTCCCATTTTGCATCGAAAGGCGTGCTAGTATCTACGGTCTCTAAAGTCATCAAACTACATGCCTATAGGTCTGGTTTGAGGAGACAAACCCAATCGTATGTCCAAAGTTGGATTCCGGAGGGTCGTGCACAATTTTGCCCGTTGGAGCGCGTTGCGGGCCCGCCAAATAGGCGTTCCAGTCGACCTTCTCAGAATCGGACCAAACTTGGCATACATGACCAGAAAATCGATACAGTCCTATTGGCATAAGTTTCGTCTCGAATCGACGAACGTGTACGAAGCTAGGTGCTAGTTTGCAAAGGGACCGATACGGGGTATATCGACAGATACGTATTGATTTCGTCGCGCACGTACAACAAAATTGAGTTCCGTCAGTTCCCACACATCGACAACAACCATATGTGCCTTTCAATGCTTATGGGTTGCGACCAGGTCATCCGGTTTGTCGGAACGCATGCCGTATTGGAAAAGTTTTTTAAAATTGAAAGTTTGAAAAGTAGTTTTTCCACAAAGTTTGTAACTGATTTAACAAAAATTTATTCCATGAAAAATAAAACTAAAAGAGGGGTTTCCAACCAGTATAGGTTGTCTACGAGTGTGTTCAAGTAGTTTCCTAAGATTTCTATTGGTCAGTTAAAAAATTTGCTTCCAAAGAGGGTTCATAAACTGTTTATTTACAGTTTTGTGACAAGTTTCTCGTCGATGTTTCCATCGAATTCCTAGAAAATCTAGGCAGTTAAAATTAAATCCAATTGAAGGGTTATGCAGATGGTTATGTTGGCTACACGAGGGACTTACTAGATCAAAATTTGATCAAACAAACGAAGAGGAATTGAACTCGAAAGATTGGTAGCTGCGGATTTTTTTGAAAATAGAGTCTCCTCTGTTTTCGGTCGGGTCCGACGATGTTGGCAGTGCTGCAGTGGTCCCTGACGGCGTGCAGGCCATTAGGGTGGTTCGCAGGGAGTAGGGGGTTGTCGAGGACGCACGAGGTTCGGTTACGAGGCTAGATTTCATAGGTTTTGAAAAAAGATTTATCGATAGTTTATATGTATATATACAGTACGTGATTTAGGAAGAATTCCTTGTCCAATTTAAATTGAAATTTAAATAGGATTTGGTGCGATCCTATGGAGATTAGTATTGGGATTAAGTAGGAAAATCAGGGTAACAATCGAGTAGGATTTGAGTGAGACTCAAATGATCCAAAATTCAAAAAATAAAACATAAGCAATCGGATTCCCCTCTCTGTGCTCGGGTTAGGAAGCACACTGTTCCCCCCCGTGGGGAATAGTACCTGCTACTTTTTTTTCCTTTTTATTTATTTATTTATTTATTATAACTATATATGCATATGTATAAGTATATATATATTTATGTATAGCAATGTATATTCATATATGCCATAATAATATATATATATATATATATATATATATATATATATATATATATATATATATATATATATATTTTATATATATATATATATATATATATATATCCTAAAAATTCTAAAACTTAATGAACACCTAATAAAATATTTTTAGGAAAATATTTGGCAAGTAGATTACCATGGAAAAATATTTATGCTAGGTTTTGGTTTAATTAATACATACATATATATATATATATATATATATATATATATATATATATATATATATATATATATATATATATATATATATATATATATATATAAACTATTTACTAAATTATTTGATAAATATAAAATACCATAAAATATTGGAATAAAATCTAAAAAATTCTAAAATTCAGTAATCACTTAAATATATATTTTTGAGTGAAATTGTGCAAGAAATACTAATAGTAGTATTTGTGTTGCTAGTCTTTGCTTATATAAGAAAATTACACAATTAAGTACTAAACTTATTAAATAAATAGGAAAATTGCATAAAATATTAAAATGTAATATAATAAAAATTTATAAAGATAGGGGGTTTACATCTAGTAGGCTAGTCATGGCATATAACTGAACTAGCCGTGCCATGATGTCTAGTCAATGTGCATAACAAAATTTAAGCATGACTAAGACTATATTTATAATTAAATAACAAATTATTCAAAACAAATTATTTAATAAAAAAATCCTTGAAAAATTGGAGATTACAACCTGAAGCGGGGTCTGAGGAAATTTGTAGATAATATGGTTCACGAGATGGGTAAGAAGGGCAATTTCCCTCGTGCAGAGCTGCCTTTTCATTATTTCATGGAATGGTTGATCTTGCACCATCCAAATACAATGACCCCTAGCTCCGAAGAGGAGCATGTTGCTGGTGACGCCTTTATCCGCGGCTACTCCAGAAGGAAGTGGCTGCAAACGGGCGTCCATATTTGCATGAGAATTCTATCCTATCTCCAAGGGTGGGAGATCACCAAATTTGGCCCAGTTTTCCTGGGTTTTGAAGCAGTTGAAGAGATGGAGGACTCTAGCGAGGATGTGACCACTTTGCCAATGTGGGGATTCCATTGGTTGCAGAGCATTCGGCCTTACCACCTAGTGTATCAGAACAAGAACCGTTGTTTCTTAGAACCATACCCGCCGAGTCATTTTGCCAGTCAGTTTGGCTACACCCAATTGATGTTGAGAAACCCCAGTAATTGCTTGGGATTTGTTGGAAGTTTGTTAGATGTGGCCCGGGGTTGGTAGTATTACAATACCGGGTGTACCGGAGAGCGTTTCACGTTGCCGGTTCACAATCCTCGGTCGTATATTTTCTTTTCTGCCGTGAAGCTCTATTGTGCGATGAATACTATTTCCACTGGGTATGATCGGGAGACCAGTTTTATTGTCGGGATGCAACTTGAGGCATCGGAGAGTATATTGGCGAAGGCACGGGCGTATCGTCCGCCTGACGTGGCAGCTTTCAGGGCTGCCGCTGCAGTACCAACGGGAGGTTCTTAAGAAGCGTCCGTTGCCAGTCAGCTGAAGAGGCGTACTTCGACGGAGGCAGATTCATCGGCTCCTAAGAAGCCCAAGGAGACGTCATCCACTAAGGATGGGGGCATAATACCGCCTTCGACGGTACCAACAGAACCAGCTTTCGTAGTTGTATATAAATTAGCATCTGTCTGACTCGATCTTTCCTCTTGTGCTTATACGTCTTTTCTTTGCAGGAGGTGTTGAAGAAGAAACCCCGGTCTTCGAGGCTGGGTTTGAGTAAATAGAAGGAGGTGGCGAGCTCGTCTGATGAGCGTATCCCTCCGATTGTGTCATATCCCGTGGGGGAGACTTTAGATGATACTATTCCGGTGGAGGTTTCGGCCTCTTTGGACCAGGTCGGAGATGATGCTATAACATTTGAGAACGTTGAGCCTTCTCCGCCAACTGGTCGGGGAGGTAAGCAGAGTCTTCACAGACGGTGAAGCAAATAACTATGGGGGCCCCAAAGACTGGTGTGGGAGCCCCGAAGGAAGTTATCATGCAAGACCCTCCGGGTGAGGGGATGAATAGGATTCATCCTCTCTGGATGACGTCCCCCAAGAGGATGTTGAGAATATTGAAGAGGATTCTGTGGCGGGCAGAGAGGAGCAGACTAAGGAGTTAGCGGCTGAGCCCTCTCCTAGTCACAGTATGGGGGAATCGGCTTCGCAGGAAATTTCACTTTCGAGCCCTACTCCTGTCCCAGTAATGGGGACTGAGGGGGGAGGAATGAATCGTCTACCAAGTCCTATTCCCATTCTGGAAACCAGTGCTGATGAAAGGGAAGTAACACATTTGTCGAGTCCAACTCTTGTTTCGATTGGAAAAGAGACAGGAGGGTCCATTCTTCCTCCCGATGATGCTCTTGTCCCTTCGTCAGGGGTAGAAGAATCTGTCCCAGTTGCAAATGTTGCTTCAGAGTCCGTTATAGTGGACCCGAATGTTGTGGGGCCTTCTAGGGTCGGTTCAGACAAGGGCAAGGGTACCGTAGTGGAGGACACCCCCTCCATTCCCTCTACTGGGGGACAATATTGGGCCCCTCTGAAGGCTCAGCTCTGGCAGTTGGTGGTTTTGTCAACATCATCAGTAGGACAGAGTCCGTGAATATTGAGGCTCCGGCCTCGAACCTCGAAGGTACGGCGACTGAGGATTCTACGAGCCAGGTAGTGGCTACATTGTCAGCCCAAGGTGTCAAAGCCTCCGTAGGTTTAACTGCTCTTCTGACTCATGTAGTGGCTCCAACAACTCCTGCTATGATGCCTCAAGTGTTGGCCGATGCAGATGAATATATAAAGTTCATCGTCGAGGCTGTATACAAGATATTGAGGAGAGGGGTGTCGGCTGTGCTGGATGAAGGCGTGAGCTTCGCGACTGCGAAGACAATGGCGATCCCGTATATCGGGTTGATCCGAACTCATCATGGTCACGACCACATGGCAGAGATTTTGGAGGCTTCTGTTGCTGAGCTCGATCATTACCTTACTGCTCCAGAACATTCGACAGAATAATTTTTCTGCTTCGATAGAGGAGGAACAGAACAAGTTAGTGGCTGAGGTTGAGTCAGCCTATTCTAACACCGTGGCTATCTGGGAGCAGGAGCTGGCCGATGCTGAGGCCAAGGAGGAGCGATTGTCTTCGTCAATGAAAGAGAAGGTCAATCTGTGGGAAGCCCTGAATGCTAACATAGCGCAAGTCGATGCCAAGATTCGGCTTCTTCAGGAGCAACAGGCTCAACTTTTGGCTGATTCTGAACGAGCACAGGCTGAACACGTCCAGCTTAAAGAAGAAATAACAAACTTTATACGTCATGAGGCCTTCTTGCTTTGTCAGAAGAAGGAATTGGACGACAAATATGCAGCTGACCTCGCCTCTGAGGCCAGACAGACGATGCATCGCGAGGCTGGGCTTCGCATTTTGGCGGCTATAGAGACCAGGGCCGAAGGTTTGTAGCGTAATATTGACGGGCTGTCCGCTGACCCTGAGTTTCTTTATCCTTTATTTTGTTGCTTTTAGTTAGAGACGTAGTTGTCTCTCTTTTTGTTTCTTTTGCAAATGTAGTCCTTCTACTTCCTATTTTGAAGAAATAAAGAACTTTTTGCTTTGTTCATTCTTGTGATGAATCTGTGATTTTTTTGGGTGGACCTATTATCTTTCGCGCACCTTGGTTTCTAGGTACAAATAATAAGCTACAAAAGGTGGAAACCGACATATTCACTCAGATGTAATATGGACGTGGTAAATATGGGGTAATGATAGAGTTTTCCTACTCAGAGGTGATATGGACGTGGTAGGAGTGAACTCTGTAGGGATGTATAGAATAACTAAGAGGTGATATAGACGTAGATGTTCTATGATTGATGTACAACAAGTTGGGGATTGTTGTATAGGATATTTACTCAGATATAATGTAGACATGGTAAACATAGTAATGAGCATGATCCTACGTAGTATAGAATTCTGCTTTATGGGGTGTAGAGAAGCAACTCAGAGGTGCTGTGGATATGGTTGTTCTTCTACTGGGGATGCAACAGAACAACTGGGTTCCGGAAATACTGGGTTGTCAAAGAACGGGAGTGAACTTGGTTATCAGGTTCACAAATTCTCTTATTGGGGAGAGGGAAGTATATTCTGAAGGATGTCAGGAGTAGTACTTCTTTAGGAACTTGCCGTTGATGGGCATCATTAACAAGTCCCTATTAGGTTGAGCGAGACGGTAAGCACCATTTGAGTACACTGTCTCTATGATGAAGGGTCCTTTTCATTTGGGTTCGAACTTTCTCGGTATCTTGTGAGCCATCACCATCGGTCTCCGGACTGCCAGAACCAGGTCACCTACTTAGAAAGTCCTCTGTTTGACTCTTCTGTTGAAAGCCTGTGAAATATAGGCTTGATAAAGTTCGATGTGCTGTTGAGCCAAAAGGCATTTTTTATCCAACGCTTCCAACTCTTGCAGACGGTGACGTTGATTGTCTTCTTCCATCAGCTGGTTCGTGATTGCCACTCGGAGTGAGGGTATCTGGATCTCTAGAGGCAGTACTGCTTCACTTCCATAGACCAGAGAGAATGGTGTGTTACCTGTCGGGTGTTTCACTTAACAAAATGCCCTAAAGCTTTTGAAAGAAAACGAGAAAAAATGTACAAAAGTATAAGTAAATTCTGGGGAGTATTGCTATGGAAGTCTGATCTGAGGGCGATCACTTTGTTCCTTGGACCACACGATGATGATGAAGAAAACTGCTTGGAGATGAACAATTGGAAGAACTAAGTCTCCAGAAAGGTATCGACACAATTCGCACTGATGGCACGGTCGAATGCTTTTCTGCGTTGCTTCACTCTGTTCTTGAGGAAAAGTTGAAGAGAAATGCTCTGGAAAATTACTTTGCTCTGAAAGTATGAATTCTCTCAAGATATCTGGCCTCAAAAACCAAGTCCCTTTTTCTTTAAAAAAGAAGTCTTTATATATGCTTTTCCTTCTGTGCATAAAAAGCACCAATATTGGGTCTCTACGTAGGCTGGTAGAATAACTGTCACCCACGTACAGAAATTGGCCTCTACGCATGTTGACACGTGTCCCATAATCCAATAAAATAAGGAGAACACGTACACACGTTCTTCGAGAAGTGTGGCATGAAGGCCACGTCAGAAAACTACGTTTCCACACAATCAGGACAGACGGTGCATAAGGGAAAAAATAGCTCAAAGTAAGCTTCCTGCGTAAAGCGGCTAAAAATAGCCTTGAGCGTCAAGGCTCAAATAAACTCTACGTGCAAAAAGAGTGGCTGATATAGCCTTGAGCATAAAAATCTTAAATAACTCTTATGCGTAAAAAGGAGGCGGTTCCTCGAGCGTAAAGCAGCTCGTTGGCATACTAAACAACAATCCTGGGTTGGTGTGAAAAATCTTCTTGGCTTCTGTGCAAGTATTTGTCAGAAAATCAATATGACAGAACAGTATCTTCGTGCATTTAATGCATCATGGACAGCCCATTCTTTGCGTAGAGAGTGAAAACTGTCTTCGCGTAAAGTCTGAATTTAACCCTTACGTAGAGCTTGAGTTTGACTCAGTTTGATCTTTGCGTAAAGTCTGAAATGGGCTTCGTGTAGGGTCTGGAACTGTCTTTGCGTAAAGATCTTAACTTCTTTGACTTGGTCTACGAAATTTATTTATGCTTCTATAAGACCCCCTTCAAAGTTTTTAAATTTTTTAATATTTGGAATACTTTGAACATGAGCGTAATGTTTGGGATATCCAACAGTCACCAGCGTAAAATTAGGGATACCCAACAGTCATTCGAAAATTCGAATCAATTTTGAATTTTCTATAAATAGAACTCTGTTGGAAGAGAGATAACTTTACTCATCTCTTTCATTCTCAATCTCTTCTGCACTTATCCTCAAAATTGGACTTCGAGCAAATGGCACCCAAGAACAAGGTTGCCGCCTCAACTAAGGGGAAGAAGCTTGTCGTCGCTTCGTCGATGGCTAGATCGTCGGAGGAACTCTATGCCACCGCAGCATCACTGGAGAAGAACCTCGAAGAGACCCCAAAGACCAACCCAAACGTGGCTCCAACCACGATAGGTAGAAACCCTATCTATTTTGACAATGGATTTCGTCAAAGAAAATGACCTAAGAGCAACCCTAAATCATACGCCCACGTTTAACGTGCCAGCGTAAAACTTGAAACCAAAAATATGTTCACATTATACGTGCCAGCGTAGAACTTGAAAATACGCTCACGTTATATGTGCCAGTGTAAATCTGAAAATACGAAAGTCAAAAAGACTAGGTGTTTTCACACGTAAAACTTTACTCTTTTGAACAAAGAAAAAGTACGCGTAAAAACTTTCAGTCATAGACTGCGTAGAACATTTTCAGAGAAATGCATAAAACAAATTCTCTTAAAATAGAGAACCTTTTAAGCATAATAACTCAAAAATTCACTCGTATAGAGACATTTACGTAGAGCTTTAGTTTGCGTAGAGTTCAAACTTAGAGTTTTACTAACTTATTGTTTTTGTTTGAACTTCTTTTTGTAGTGGACTTGGGAATCCATCCTCTCTCCGAGGTGTTTGGCTCCCCAACTGGCATTTTGGGATCAAACTATCTGGAGAACTTGTCCCATGTCAAGTTTTTTCAAACCGACAAGCAATATCCCAAGGAAAGACAACAGTTGATAGTTGCTCAGGGAGACAGAATGTTGCTGTCTTTGATGAACGGAGAATTACTGGTGTCATTGGATGGCCAGCATTACTTGAAATCCGTATTCATGTTTGGGGACACAATCGATTTTTAATCTCAGACAAACCCCAAGAAGGAGTCCTGGGTGTTCAAGTTTGGGGAAAGGGCAATGTATCTCCCAACAATGCCAAGGGATTATCCCCTTTCTTCTTTTGTTCACGCCACTCATCCGAGGCAGATGATCTGGAATCTGACTCCCAACAGTCATGGAAGACCGGGGAGAATTATATTCAAAAGGGATGAAAACCAAATGGTCTATCATTCGAGTACTCCTAGTGGTAGTGTCACTCCTTTCTCAGGCTTATTACCTGGATTCACTCCAAGTGAGGGCTCGTCCCTGATCCAGCCGGTGCAGATACCGATGTTCATTAACAGGTTTATGAACGCTTTAGTATTATATCCCCAAGTCAACCCTAGGCTTCCAGGGTGGATAACCCCTCACAATAAAAATTGGGTTCAACTTAGTGCTTGGGTCATGAAGACCTTCGAAGCAGAACTGCAAGCCATCGGACTGTTAGAAGCAGTAGCCTCCACAAGTCAAGGCATACCCATGAACAATAACTTGTTCCTAGCTCTGATGGAGTTATATATCAGCTCGATAGGAACATTTGCGACCACGGTAGGCGAAATGGGTTTTGCACTCCATGAGATGCAATTTATCTCCAAGCTACCAATGGGAGAAGTTCCATATGAGGAGTATGTTCCCTCCAACCGGGAATTAGCAGAAATTAATAAGAAAAACCCTCGCTTAGTCGAGGTATACCAAGAGCTGATGTGTCATTATTTGATCTGTACCACTATGTATGAAAGTGGATCGAATTTGGCATATATCAATAAATGGACAACATATCTATTCTATCATAAGAATAGAGTGTCCAAGGAAGATAAAGAGAGATTCCAAGATAGCAAGGTTCAAACCATTAATCCTTGCTCAATAATTCATGCCGACTTGATAAATACTTGGATGATCAAATATATGTCCCCGGACAAGTATTTAACCACCAAAGCTGGAGAATTCCCTGCGGGGACTGAAATATTGAGCTTTTTAAGACATGGCAGTCAAAAGCTCTCAAAAGGAAGCCTTGCTGGCGGGCTTTCTTTCCTTGTGGTTACGAAGGTGGGTCGTACCAGGGACCGGTACAGTTGACAGAATTCACCGAAATGTACTATGGCTACCAGTACGTTTAGTATTCAAGGCTAAAATCAGGCTATTACCAGCAATGGTGTGCCGGATGAACGCGGGTTTGCGAGCTTTTGGTGAAGAATTGATAAAGAATGCTTCCAACAGTCGCGATTTCTCTAGGGTGGAGATGCTCTATACCTATTTGATGGGCTGGCTACTGCATCACAACTGCAGCTTATTACCACCAGGCCCTGAAAATAATACGAAGGTATTCCTCTAGAAGTTTAGTAAAGCCACCTGGAAGGCAACTTCAGTGACAAATACACGGGCAACACTGAACTTCTCCTATGGGTGGAATTTTTTCAGCACACGACCACCAGTTCCAGCCGACTGTTTTGGTGTACAATTTGAAGACGTAGGTCGAGATAGAACTGAGATACCTGTGCCAGTCTTTAATTGGCTAATATGCATCAGACCCTCACATCTGATGTATAAAACTGAAGACAACTGCATCTTCTAACCGTATCTACCGAGTCGGTTCGCTCGTCAGTTCGGATATGACCAGCTTCATATTGGTAATCCCTCCACCAACTTCATCAATTATAGAAAACTAGTTGATGGAGCGAGGGCATGGCGATATTTCAGCGTTGGATGCACCGGTGCCAAATTCTATGTATCAACCACCTCAAGCGCAACTGAGTTGCGAATACTTCATTCGTTTGCTAATTTTTATGTCTCCATTCGTTCTTTCCCAAAAGAATACAATATGAAAGGAAGTCTTTGATGGAAAAAAGAAGGAGACTCCGAAGAACCAGTTATGGTGCCCTCGGATATACCTGATAATGCTGTTCCAGACGAATATCTGGAAACGATCCCTATGGGAGTTGGAGAGACAGCTGTAGGAGCAATTACCATTTCTGCCATCAGGAAGCGGAAATCAGACACAACGGTTATACTCCGGAAGAAGAAGAAGGTCATTATTAAAGGGCCTTCCAAACAGAGAGTCTCTATCCCAGGAAGCAAAAATTCTATCGAAGAGACTCCAAACATTATACCTTCATCAGCTCAACTTGGAGAAGGATCTTCAGCGCCACAACCGGCAGAAATGACAGAAGTTACATGAGTCCTATCTCCAGGATGACTTAGCACTTCATTGCACCTAACTTTGCCACAAAAGACGAAGGCTGTCGAAGACACAGCCATAACTCCTTCTAATAATCCGGAACCCATCCCCTTGGATAAACCAGGTCTGGATTTGGATGACGATGATTGGGACCTAGATTATGATGCACTCTTATCGCGTCCTGCACCTACTCCAGGTAAAGATAAATTACACAAAACTTATACAAAAATATGTACTATAATTTTGTATATTGACTATCTTGTTTAATCTTTGTTGGGATCGTCGCTGTGGCAAAGCCCGTTGTTCCTCCTCCTCAAAAGCCTATCCCTAAAGAGGTAATAGAATCTGAAGAAGGAAGTTTTTCTTCAAAAGGGGACTCTCTTTCTGAGGAAGGTTCTCCATCTGTGGAGATACAAGAAGAGTCTGCAGGAGAGGCATGCCAAAAATTATCTTCTCTTATCCAGGAAAGAGATGAAGAGCCGACTATAGAAGAAGAGCCAGCAGTACTTAGAGAATCGGTTGCTACCAAAGAATCAATTACTAAGATCGTGGATGTAGCAGCAACACCATCAATTAGTGCTGCTAATCCGGACCAGGTTCTTGAGACAGTAGTGTTCAAACTTGAATAGATCATAGAAGGCACCACCTCTACAATATCATCCACCGCCACCGAAACTCAAACACCAGAAGCGACAGAAAAGGTTGCTGAAGATATAGTCCCAGAAACCTCTGGGAATCAACTGGCCATTGTAACGATGACAGATATAGCATTAACTCAGCTTGCTACTACAGCGACGACAGCATCTGTCTCTGGTTTTCGGAAGAAGAGGTTGGCAGATATTGCTGATACACCAAGCTCTAATGCTGATATGAATCTTTTGGTAGAGATTCATACTGAGACATTTTATAAAACTTTGGCAGCATTGATCAAGATTGTTTTAAAGAAAGGCCTCAGTTATGAGAGTTTGAAAAGTGTGATTGCTACCACCATTGACAACATCGCAATGTTCATTGATACTGAGAGGGCAGCAGCCTTACAAAAGATAGTCCCAGGACTTGAACAGCCAATCAAAGAATATCTAAGGTTGTCAAGTGGGACTATTGAAAGCCTCATCCAATCTGAGTGTGATGCTCTCACAAATGAATATACAACTCGGGAAACTATTTTCAAAGAATCTCTTCAAGAATATAGCAATAAGGTTGCCGTAGAAAGGGCCTTCTTGAGAGAGAATAAACCCCTGTTGGAGCAGCACCAAGAAGCCTATGACTCAATGAACATCAAAATCTATCAACAAAATGATAAAATCCGCGAAGCCGAGGCTGAGCTAGCTCGATTAAAGGAGGAGCAAAACCAGATGATGGCGGATCGAGATAAATATTTGAGGCAGAGTTCCATTTTGGAAGAACGGATCTTTGGTGCTGAATCAAATATCAAGACTCTCGAAGAGGCCAAAGATAAAATGATAGCTGCCTTTGCTGAACTCTCCCATCTTTGTACTGCGAAAGCTCGACAATCCATAGCATATACAACTGTATTGGGCTCTCGCGAAAAGCGTCTGGCAGAATTGCAGAAAATAATTGAAGATCTATCTGCTCTGCCTTAGAAATTTTTGTTCCCAATAAAGAATTTTATCTTCTAATTTTATCTTCCTTTTGCTGATGTAACATTTCAAACATGAAATGAATAAAATGTTTATAAAATAGGTATGGGATAGAAAACAATTATCAGAGGTAATATAGACATGATAAGCCTTCAAAACTCAACAAAGTAGATTATATCTATCCAGAGGTAATATAGACATGATAGATAATAAATCCTTTTCTTTTTAGAGTGTACAATACTATCAGAGGTAATATGAACATGATAGATTGCAATGACTCAAAGAAGTAGATTAATATCTATTTAAAGGTAATATAGACACGATAGATTGCAATGACTCAAAGAAGTAGATTAATATCTATTCAGAGGTAATATGGACATGATAGATAATAAATCTTTTCTAAATGAAATCAGCTGGGAAGAAAGAAAATCAAAATTCTCTTTTGGAGGAATAAATAATCAGCTTAACCAAACCTTGGCAGCTGGGGAATGAAGAAAAAATTCAAACGTAATATTTCTTCAAGAATTTACCATTGATCGGCATCATGAGCAAATCTCCATTAGGTTTAGATAACCTATAAGCACCATTAGAGAATACGATTTCGACTACATAAGGACCTTTCCATTTAGCTTAGAACTTGCTTTTACTCTTATGAGTCATAACTATAGGTCTTCGGACAGCTAGAAATAGCTCTCCTACTTTAAATACCATTTCTTTAACTTTATGATTGAAAGCTCGAGATATGCGGGCTTGATACAGCTCAATGTGCTGTTGTGCTTGAAGACGCTTCTCATCCAAACCTTCAAGTTCTTGGAGTCTTAAGCGGTCATTATTCTCCGTAGTTAGCTCATTAGCAATGGCTATTCTAAGAGATGGTATTTGGATCTCCAGTGGAAGAACAGCTTCACATTCGTAAACCAATGAGAATGGTGTAAAATCAGTTGGAGTTCTGACTGTTGTTCGATAAGCCCATAAACATTCCCTAAGTTTCTCGTTCCAATCACGTTTATTAAAAGAGACAAACTTTTTGAGAAGTTTAATAATTATTTTGTTGAAAGCTTCTGCTAAACCATTAGCAGCTGGATTGTAAGCTGTAAAAGATAAGTTTTGGATCCGATTCTTGTCACAAAATCGATAAAATGCCTGACTGGCAAATTGTGGTCCATTATCATAGATTATTCTTCGAAAAATCCCGAAACAATAAATAACATGATGTTTGATGAAGTTAACCACATTAGACGTTTTTACTTCAACAAGAGAAACTGCTTCTGCCCATTTAGAAAAATAATCAGTTATAGCAAGGATAAACCGATGCCCTTTGACAGAAGGGAGATTAATCAGACCAATAATATCCATACCCCAAGCTTCGAAAGGCCAAGAAGCTGCCGTAGGATGTAGAAATTTAGAAGGTTGATGAATAAAATTAGCATGAATCTGGCATGCTTTACATCGTCCTGCATAATCCACAGCGTCTGCTATCATAGAAGGCCAATAGTAATCCATCCTTCGAATACGATCCTGTAACTTTGGACCTGGTTGATGTGCACCACAAACTCCATCATGAGCTTCACGAAGTGTTTGCTTCGTTTCGCTTTCCGAGAGACAACAAAGTAAAAGCCCGTCATAAGAACGACGATACAACATGTGCATAGAAGCATCATAGTAAAATCGAAATGATCGTCTTTTGACTGATGCAGCTTCCTTTGGATCTTCAGGTAAAATCCCATAGACCGCATAATCAATAAATGGACTTCTCCAATCCTTTTGCTGAAAATTCGATTCGGTAGCATAACTCTGTTCGATGTGCAAATTATTCTTGACACAGAATAGGTATCGATCCGACAAAGTGATGTTATTTTGTCTTCTGATTGAAACTGCAAGGTCTGCAGCTAAACTAGCAAGAGCGTCAGCTTCCAAATTTTGAGAGCGTAGTATGAATTCAATGAAGAACCCTTTGAATGAAAAAGACAGTTCGATTACCACTTTATGATAGGGAATGAGGTCGGGATTTCTGACTTTATATGTCCCTCTGACTTGATTGACGATCAGCTGAGAGTCTCCTTAGGCTTCCAAGAACTCAATGTCCAATTGTTTTGCTACTTGAAGACCAATTAGCAGAGCGTTATACTCTGCCACATTATTGGAACATGGTTCGTTGAGGGAATAAGCACGGTATATAACCATTTTATCAGGAGAGACCAAGACAATGCCTACTTCGGAGGCAATATTGCTATTGGGTCCAACTCGTGATGCTCCATCAAAGTATAGTTGCCAAATATCATTCTTCATAGTCATGTTGCAGTCTACGACTTCATCTGGAATGTCATCATATAGCTTAGAAGTTTCAGATATAGGATGAGCTGCTAAGAAGTCAGCTAACGATTGATCCTTCACTGATTTTTGAGGTATGTAGACCATATCATAGGGAGTAAGCAACATTGTCCAGGTAGCTAATCGGGAATTAAGAATACTCGGCTTCTTCATTAATATCCGAAGTGGATTTATTCTGGAGATGACATGAATAGTCTGCCCTAATACATAATGTCGTATCTTTTGAATAGCAAACACCAAGGCTAGACATTCTTTTTCTACATGAGTATACCTGTGTTCAGCCCCAACCATCATTCGACTGAGATAATAAATTGCATGTTCATGACCTTCACCACTTTTCTGTGCAAGAAGAGCACCAAGGGAATGATCCAATGCTCGAACATACAGCAAAAATTATCTTCCCACTACTGGGGGTACTAAAGCAGGTGGATTTGTGAGGTAATACTTGATGTCATTGAATGCTTTTTGACATGCTTCATCCCAAACAAATGACACACCCTTCTTCAATAAACGAGAGAAAGGTTGACATCTCTCAAAAAGATTTGATATAAATCTCTTGATATAAGCAAGGCGACCCTGAAAGCCACGAAGCTCTTTCAGATTGCATGGAGGACGCATTTCAAGAATTGCTTTAGCTTTATCAGGAACAACATGGATACCTTGAGAAGTAATGACAAATCCCAAAAATTTGCCACTGGAAACCCCTAAGAAAGACTTAGTGGGGTTCATCTTTAGTTGATGTTGACGCATCAACTCAAATACTGTCTTCAAGTCTTGAATGTGATCATCTTTTGATCGACTTTTGATGGCGATATCATCTACGTAACATTCAACTATTTTTTACAGATGTTTTTGAAAGATATTGCGCATGGCCTGTTGATATGTAGCGCCGACATTTTTCAGACCAAAAGGCATAACCGTGTAGCAATAAACTCCAAGGGGTGTACGGAAAGCGGTGTATTTTTCATCTTCTGGATGCATTTTAATCTGGTTGTATCCTGAGAATCCGTCCATGATAGACATACGTTCAAAACCACATGTATTGTCTATCATGACATCGGTGATCGAAAGTGGAAATTCATCTTTTGGACAAGCTGCGTTGCGATCTCGAAAATCTATATAAACTCAAACTTTTCCATTCTTTTTCATGACTGGAACAATATTGGCGACCCAATCTGGGAGTTGTTTCTCACGGACAAAGCCACATGTGATCAACTTTTTAACTTTTGCTTCAATTGCATCCATTATGTCTGGTCGAAAATGCCGCTGCTGTTGTTTTAAAGGTTTGGCATTAGAAAGAATATTGAGTTTATGGGTAGCTACTTTAGGATCCGAACCTGGCATATCTTTATAGCCCCATGCAAAGATGTCAATATATTCTTTTATCAGCTTTATCAACTTTTTTTTCATCTTCGGAAAGGTTTTGCTGATTCTTTGACGTAGTTTCGTCTCCAACATCAATTTGGATGATTTCATCTTCTGTGGGTGGCTGTCGCTGTTCAAACCGGAGCTTCCACTGAGTATCCATTTATTGTGCCCAAGGGTTATTTTTAAATAGTTTAGACCCATCATCGGTTTGAACCATATTAACTGAAAAGGCGTGCTCAAATTCAACATACTGGACTCCTTCCGAATCTGAAGATTGTGAAGAACTGGAAGAAAATTCATCTTCCATATTTTCCTTAAACATGTGGGATGTATCATATCCCAAACCATGACGGGTACGTTGATAAAACGGATCACCACATAATGGTAATCGTCTACCTTTGCCCATATTGAGACCGAACATGGTTTTCAAATCATATCCCATATTTTGGATAATCTTACGGGATTGTTGACTATATCTGTCAATTCTGATTTTTCTTTTATCCTTTTCTTTGAGATTATCTGTTTGTACAACAGAAATATTCCTAGCCAAACCAAACACAATTTGATACTTGTTTTTCTTAGTAGACGGGATCACAAAATAAGATTCTTCATGACGTCTATAAGCTACACAAGCTTGTGATGATGAGGCAACAGGTAGAAAATAAGGAGTAGATATTAGGAACATCTGAGCATAGGGCCCAACATCGACATGAGGAGGAAAATAATTCTCTTTGTGATTAATATATAAGGTTTCCTCTGTATTTATGTCAGTTTTATGTCGATGACTTTGATTATCAATGGATAAAGTCATTCTTTCAATATATTTGACAGCCATATACTCCAAAAGGAAATCTTCATTAAAATGGGAAAACATAGATTGATCAATATTTACATCATTAACAGACTGGTTACTATGCCTTGGATTAATCATTAACGGACCATCATCCATCTTAGGCGTAGACTTGCCGAGGTTGATAACTATTGGTTCTGAATCAATTGGACGAAAAGTACGTCCTTTAACCTTGATTATGAGAGCCTGATCACTAATATTGGCTTGAACTCGACTTTTGACTGGAATTCTCACAGATTCATCAGACGTAGCTTGAGTTATTCCTTTAACTTTAATCATCAAAGGTTCATCATCGACAGGTTAGGGTCGAATCCTACCTTTAACCTTAATCTTCAAAAGTTGATCTTCTGAGGGCGATTGGTCTTCTGAAAGCGATTGGTCTTCTGAAGGGGATTGATCTTCAGCCATATCGGATATTTTCTTCACATGCTCCTGTGTATAGAGTATTGAATCAAAGAAATAGGCTTCAACATCTTTAAAAGGATTGAGATCTGCAAATTCAGTCTTTACGGTCCCCGGAGAATCCACATACTTGAAGCATTAGTGGAGAGTCGAAGGTACAATGTTATGTTCATGTATCTATGGTCTTCCGAGTAGGATATTATAAGATACGTCTGAATTGATAACATAGAAGGTTGCCATGGTTCGAAGATCACCTATTTGAATCTTCAGACGAATATTCCCCAATGGTTTACTTCTTCCAGAATTGAAACCAACAATTGTCGTACTAGTGTAAGTCAACTCACTAGTAGGAATCCTCAATGGTCGTAACATACTCTGAAGAATAATGCTAATGGAAGATCCAGGATCGATGTAAATCCTATCAACCTCGGTCGTGTCAATATACCCTGTGTAACATAGAGGCCTGTCATGTCGATTATGCTTCAACAGCATATCCTCTTATGTAAAAGTAATATTAGGAATTGACTCCATCACACTGTAGCATTGGGGACACGACATCGGTGTATTGTCAGGACTTTTGAGCTGGGCTAAGCATGAATCTGCCTGTAGCAACAGAAGACTTATTTTTACGCTGAGAACGCAAAGCAGGAACATCTGTCACATAACAGACGGGAGATTTGACCTTACGTATAGAGCGCAAGACATGAGTGTCTACCACATCATAGACGGGAGACTGAACTTGGCGCACAGAGCACAACACTGA
This sequence comes from Iris pallida, assembly GCA_029216955.1. Lineage (NCBI taxonomy): Eukaryota > Viridiplantae > Streptophyta > Magnoliopsida > Asparagales > Iridaceae > Iris > Iris pallida. The sequence continues at coordinate 5,636,468 of JANAVB010030814.1, forward strand.
AGTGGGAACTGCCTTGTCACAGACGGGAGCCCCAACGACAGGAGTGGGAAGAATTCCCTTGCCTTCAGAGACAACAATAGAGAGATTAGAGGGTGCATTGGACTTGGGAATCCAAACTTTGTGCACCTTTCATGATTTTTGCACATTAGAGCAACGAGCACTATCCCCAGTTCGGAGCATTTCTTCATAAACAGTCTGGTCGAACTGAACGACCAAAGTCTTCTTCGGCGATCTAATCGACACATCATCGTATTGAGCAATTGCTTTCTCATCAAAGTAGAAAGTCATCCCCAGCAGAGTCACCATTTTATTTTACTTAACAAAATGCCCTAAAGCTTTTGAAAGAAAACGAAAAAAAATGTACAAAAGTACAAGTAAATTCTGGGAAGTATTGCTATGGAAGTCTGATATGAGGGCGATTACTTTGTTCCTTGGACCACACGATGATGATGAAGAAAACTGCTTGGAGATAAACAACTGGAAGAACTAAGTCTCCAGAAAGGTATCGACATAATTGGCACTGATGGCACGGTCGAATGCTTTCTTGCTTAGCTTCACTCTGTTCTTGAGGAAAAGTTGAAGAAAAATGCTCTGGAAAATTACTTTGCTCTGAAAGTATGAATTCTCTCAAGATATCTGGCCTAAAAAACCAAGTCCCTTTTTCTTTAAAAAAGAAGTCTTTATATATGCTTGTTCTTCTGTGCATAAAAAGCACCAACATTGGGTCTCTACGCAGGCTGGTAGAATAACTGTCACCCACGTACAGAAATTGGCCTCTATGCATATTGACACGTATCCCATAATCCAATAAAATAAGGAGAACATGTACACACGTTCTTCGAGAAGTGTGGCATGAAGGCCACGTCAGAAAACTACGTTCCCACACAATCAGGACAGACGGTGCATAAGGGAAAAAATAGCTCAAAGTAAGCTTCCAGCGTAAAGCGGCTAAAAATAGCCTTGAGCGTCAAGGCTCAAATAAACTCTACGTGCAAAAAGAGTGGCTGATATAGCCTTGAGCGTAAAAAGCTCAAATAACTTTTATGCGTAAAAAGGAGGCGGTTCCTCGAGCGTAAAGCAGCTCGTTGGCATACTAAACAACAATCCTGGGTTGGTGTGAAAAATCTTCTTGGCTTCTAGGCATCTATTTGTCAGAAAATCAATATGTCAGAACAGTATCTTCGTGCATTTAATGCAGCATGGATAGCTCATTCTTCGCGTAGAGAGTGAAAACCGTCTTCGCGTAAAGTCTGAATTTAACCCTTGCGTAGAGCTTGAGTTTGACTCAGTTTGACCTTTGCGTAAAGTCTGAAATGGGCTTCGTGTAGGGTCTGGAGCTGTCTTTGCATAAAGATCTCAACTTCTTTGACTTGGTCTACAAAATTTATTTAAGCTTCTACATCGGGGTCCGCACCATCGTACGATAGGCCCAAAGGCATTCACCGAGCTTTTTGTCCCAGTCGTGCTTGTTGGATGACACGACCTTTTTGAGTAGCTTGACAATGGTTTTATTAAAAGCTTTAGCCAATCCGTTTGCTGCCGGTTGTTGGCGGTTGATGCCACATTCTGAATACGATTATTGTCGCAGAATCTACTGAATGCATGGCTGATGAATTATGGGCCATTGTCGTGGATGATCCTCCGGGCACCCCAAAATGGTAGATGACGTAATGTTTGATGAAGCTGATCACCTTTGAGCTTTTCACGTCTATCAATGGTACTGCTTCTACCCATTTAGAGAAGTAGTCGGTGATTGCTGGGATAAAGCAGTGTCCCCTGGATGAGGGAGGGATGATATGTCCCACTATGTCTATGCCCTAGGCTTCAAATAGCCAAAAGGTGACCGTAGGATGTAGAGGCTCTGACGGTCTGTGGATGTAGTCGACGTGTAGCTGGCAAGCACAATATTTTTTTGCATACCTGACAACGTCGGCCATCATAGTGGACCAGTAATAGCCCATGCGTCGGAGTCAATCCTGTAGTTTAGGACCTAGTTAATGGGCTCCACATGTCCTTCATGAGCTTCTCGAAGAGCTTTGGCTGCTTCTTCATTCAATAGGCATCGGAGGAGAAGTCTATCATAGGAGCATCGGTACAGCATTTTAGTCGCCGTATCGTAATAGAATCGGAGCGAGCGCCTTCTGACTGAGACTGCTACTTTTGGGTCTTCCGGGAGGATTTCGTAGACGGCAAAGTCGATGAACGGGAACCTCCAGTCTCTGACGTTGATGCTGGTTCTGTATCCATGACATAAGTTGTTCGCATGCACAGATTGTTTCTGGGGCATGCCAAATCCCGACCTACCACTGTAATGATGTGTTGCGTGCCGACAGGTGCTACTAATGAGGCAGCGAGGTCGGCTAGAGCGTCAGCTTGTAAGTTTTGTAGCCGAGGCACATGTTCTATGAAGAATTTAGTGAAGGTTGAGATAATGTCCAACGCTTCTTTGTGATAAGAGATTAGGTCTTCATGGCGGACCTCGTATTGTCCTCGAACTTGATTGACGACAAGCTTCGAGTCACCATAAGACTCGAGGTATTCTATCCCCAGCTATTTTGCTAACTGGAGTCCCATGATTGTTTGCAAAAGAAAAAGTTTTTATTATAAACTTAGAAAAGAAAACAATAGTGTAATTGATTTCTGGGGAAGTACAACTATAGGAATCTTATCAGAAGATGATCACTTTATTCCTTCGACGATGTGATATCGAAGACACGAGCCTCTGGAGGATGCGACAACACTTCAGCAAGAGATTATGATAGTTCTTGATCCTTTGAGATTGATTTGAACTCTATTTATAGAGTTCTTGAAATAACTGTTTAGCAGTTATTCTAGATTGCGCGTGCTTCAGGTTGCGTGCCTCCTATTCACTTGCACGAATGGTTGCACTAACTGTTATGGACGCGTGGCATCATTTGATTGAGATGCGCATGGTCGTGAGCAGTGTAGTGGACACGTTCTGCGAAGTTAGTGTCTTACGCGCTACGTCACCCTGTCCTGAACACTGTTTGATCACCTTGTACGAGCTTCATCAGGTTGCACGTGGGCGTAATGTAATAACCTATGCGAGCGATTTACACCAACTGCTGTTGATGCGTGGCATCATTTGATTGAGATGCACGTGGTCATAGGTAGTGTAGTGGGCACGCTCTGTAAAGTTGGTGGCTTGCGCGCCACGTTACCCTGTTTTAAAATAAGAGTTGATCAAGTGGCACCAACTTGTCAGGCTGCACATGGGCGAACTCAACGATTGGCACGTTTGACTAGGTCTTCTGTGCTGTACTGAATAATCCTCGCGCCATACAGTGACTTGTGCAAACCAGCTGTCAGCATTAATTACATGCTGACAAAATCTTCTCGAGAGTCGCGTTGCGCAGGATTCGAATTGATTTTCCTTAATCTCCGTGCTGTCAGTTGTCAGGTAATGATGATGCCATTACAGCTTCTCAAGGAAGTACGCCACATGGTGCTCGCGTAACCTGACTTCAGAGCAACCTGACGTTGGCGCAGCCTGATGCTGCGGAACTTGATTATTTGGTACAATATAATGTTTTGGCGCCATCTGATGATCGAATACTTTAATGGGTGGCGTATCTTAATTTTTAGCCTCTACAAGACCCCCTTCAAAGTTTTCAAAACTTGAAAATACTTCAAAGTTTTGAAATACTTTGAATTATGCTAGTTTTGTTTGGATTGTGCCAGGGAACTGTCTGTGTTGCATCAGTCAACTCGAGCCCAATTCTTCAGTATGGATTACGTAACTGTTTGGGCTATAAATAGCCGTACACTCTGTGCCTTTCATTTCACTAACGTGATTTTCTCGAAACCCTACCTCCTCCTTTAACCATTGTTTTTTCTTCTTCTCGATTCAGAAGCTTCTTCGACAAACCCTAATGGCGCCCAGGAGATTCGATATTAAGAACGGAAGGGGCTTCGCCGAGCCTGTATCTCGTGTTTTATCATGTAGAGAGCAGTGACGTGCGTGTCAGTATGTTTCACCTTCGTCACGATGAGAGACTATTAACCCGGCCATGGAAGGTAAGTATTAGACCCGATCATCAATCACCCTATTTAGGATTTGGCTGGCTCCTGATGTTGTGCACCCACTTTTTTTAGAGTGGGGCACAACTCATAACTTGCGCCTCCCTTTTTAGGGTTTGGTTACTGTTGACCCATTTTGCACGACATTTCGAAATTTTTGTTGTATTTTGAGCACAATTTTGACACATCGAGCAGCAAGATGCGGCATAATCATGATTGTTGCGCAACCCGATTGTTGCGCAACCTGATGGTTGCGCATGCTGAGTGCGGCACAATGTGAGTATCGTGCAACCTGACTAAAAAGAGTATTAAATACCCGGTTCATTCCCAACGATGAACCTATTTATGGGATGCTCTTTTTCAAAAAGTCTTTTTACTTTCTCCCTCGTTAAGTGATACGCGCCCATTTATTAGAAAGATAAAGAGTTGGTAGAGACCGACCTTTACTATATATATAGGTATAAGGTTGCTATCCTTCATCTTCATTCACTACTCTTATGGTGCCCAAGGAGAATATGAAGAAGAAGGTGAACCTCACTGTCGATGGTGAGACTTCTGAAGAGAAGTCGAATTCTGCTAGAAGCCGACCCGTCCCTTTAGGCGGAGAACTTCTTGAACTGCTTTGGCCTGACCCCAGCAGTCTTCGTTCGTTCCCAAGGTGGGCCATCGTCTTTCGAAGATCGTGGCGCACTGGAACAGAGGGAAGGATTCCTCCATCTAATGTATCGCTCGGGGATCCACGATATAGAGGAGTTGAGCACTGCATTGCGCCAGGCTGATAGCGGGAAGAAGAAATGACGTGACATAAGATCGTCATTTTTACATAATGGCAATAGTGCCTTTTAGTGTCAGTCTTTTTCTTTTCATTATGAAATAAAAAATAGTTTAACTTTATAAATTATGGCACAATTGAACTTTTGTCGAGTAACTGTGTTGACACGTCTTAATTTTAGGCATATCTGAACTTTGTTGTGTTACTGTCTTGATATATGCCGCACTTTCTCGGTTCTGACAACATCTACTTCCGAATACCACGTAGCTTTTTTCCCGAAATATATGCCTATAGACGCGCAAAATGTTTCAGCTTCAATTGCACATGAATAGTTGCGATAAGAAAAGAACATTTAATGTATTCTCTTTTTCTTTCTGATGCTTGCAGGAGACCAACTGACAAAAATTCCCAGAACTGGCATCGGTGATCTTGGATGCTATGAAGTTGAACCACTTTGACACACACATCAGAGAGCTCAGAACTCTTCATGCTTAATAGGGCTTCCTCAAGATGGTAGGAAGGGACTTTATACATGAGAGTTGGACGGTGGAGACACAGAATTAGGAATCGTATCACGAGGGTGATCTCATTCCTACTTCTCATGAAGGGTCGTCTCTTCTCCACCAGTTGTATTGACAACAACTTTTCTTCGAGCTGCTATACTTCGTGGTTCTCCTTTCGTCTTTCTGAGAGAGAAGACTAGAGTTGATTCCGTTGTCTTGCTCGCTGCTTCAGGTCGAGTCAACAAGGAACTGGCATCAACAAGAAGATCCAAAGATATAATAGACCTTCATTTGTTATATTTAGAATGAAAATATGAGATGTAATAGATTTTCATCAAGATGTATCTATATTTTTAAAGAAGGAATAAAGAATAATTTTCTCATCTTTATGATCTGATTTGGTGTGATGATATAGAAAATAGAATCTAGAGGTAATGTGGACGTGAACTGATTTTTCTATAAATGATCTCAAGTCCGCTGGGACTTAAAGACAGAATATCGTGTCTAAAAAGACGATATCTGTGATAGTAAGAACTTTATCATAAAGAAAAGATATCTTTTAGAACAGCTGGTTTTCAAAAGACGGAATTGATGATTCGTATAGACTCCACGGGGGATTTTGAGTATTTATTATCTTGTGGCTTTATTTACATAAAAATAAATAAACGATAATAAATGTAGGCCCATTCACAAAATGAAGTAGAGATGAAAAGACTGATGAATAAGCTTGTCCTTTCAAGGAAAGGTTGTTTCGATTCTCGAGACAAAGAGTAAATAAAGATCTCTTCACATGATGAACGAACATGCCTTTTCGAGGAAAGGTTGTTTCGATTCTCGAGACAGAATGTTCAATTTTTTCTGTCTATAAATAGTATGGAACTTTTCTGAGAGCACCATTCGCCCCTTTTCTTTCCTTTGCAAATGTCTTCAGAAGATATGCCTATGGAGACGGAAGTCATCCCGAAGATCCAAGCTGCTCTTGATACTCCTTCCGACGAGTCTCCGCCGCCTACTCAGTCAGAAGTCGGAGAAAGCTCGGTTGTCCCTGGACAGAAGCAGGACATTCTCGCCAAACTGGTAGAGCCTGGGAGTACTGCCAAGGAAGATGCTCTGAGTAAAGCTGCATGTGAATTGATGGTGTCGTCGAAAAATAATGTATTCGAGCTCCTCGCAAAATTTGTCTTCGAATAGGAGGGCTCTGGTCCTCGTTAATTTTATGTATTTCCTTCTGTCTGAATTTATGCAAATAAAGAGGGATTTTATTTACATTTTGAGTCTCTTTGTTGATATTTTTTTGTCTTTAAACATAATATTTCTTGAGAAACTTGCCATTGATAGGCATCATGGAGACTCGACCATCTATACCAGTCAATTGATAAGCTCCGTTAGAAAAAACTTTGCTTACAATGTAGGGTCCTTTCCACTTCGTTTCGAATTTGCCTTTGCTCATATGCGTCATAGTCATAGGTTGTCTAACGGTTAGAACTAGTTCTCCTTTCTGAAATATTCAGACTTTGACTTTACGGTTGAAGGCTTTTGATAGACGAGCTTGGTATAACTCAATATGTTGTTGAGCTAGGAGTCGTTTCTCGTCAAGCGCTTCAAGCTCCTGAAGTCTCAGACGATCATTGTTTTCGGTTGTTAGTTCATTGGCAATGGCAATCCTTAGGGAAAGGATCTGGATTTCTAATGGTATTACAGCCTTGCATCCATATACCAAAGAGAAACGTGTGCAGCCTGTAGGAGTACGTATGGTAGTATGGTAAGCCCACAGACATTCTCCAAGCTTCTGACTCCAGTTTCGTTTGTTGGTAGAAATAAACTTCTTGAAGAGTTTGATGATGGTCTTGTTAAATGCTTCTGCCAACTCGTTGGCTGCAGGATTGTAAGCTGTAGAAGCAATATTATTGATCTTGTTGTCATTGCAGAATCGAGTGAATTTCTGACTGATGAATTGTGGCCCATTATCATGAATGATTCGCCGAGGAACACCGAATCTATAAATCACATGATGCTTGATAAAGTTGATGATGCTGCTTGTCTTAACCTCAGTTAGAGGTATAGCTTCAGTCCATTTTGAAAAGTAATCGGTTATGGCCAATATAAACCGATGTCCTCGAGATGAAGGAGGGTTGATAGGAACGATGACATCCATTCCCCAAGCTTCAAAAGGCTAAGATGCTACCATCGGGTGAAGAAATTCTGATGTTTATGGATGAAGTCAGCATGGACTTGACATGCTCGGCACTTCCTTGCATACTCGATTGCATCAGATACCATTGAGGACCAATAATAGCCCATACGGCGAATACGATCCTGTAGTTTAGGACCAGGTTGATGTGTACCACAAACACCGTCATGAGCTTCATGAAGTATTTGTTTTGCTTTTTCTCCCGCAAGACAGCGTAGGAGTAAACCGTCAAACGTTCGTCGGTAGAGTGTCTTTGTACCATGATTATAATAAAATCTGAGTGACCGCCGTCGAATAGTTATAGCCTCCTTAGGATCGTCAGGTAAGATATCGTGGACCACGAAGTCTATGAAAGGAGTTCTCCAGTCCTCATCGATGGCACAAATTTTAACTGAATTGTTGAATTCCATGTTTAGGTTGTTAACTTCAATATTTAAGTTATTCTTGACACAAAATAACTCTCTATTAGTGATGAGGATCATTTGTTGCCTTCTTATGGGAATCACTAATGCTGCTGCTGTTTCTCTTAACAAAATGCCCTTAAGGCTTTTGAAAGAAAATGAGAGAAAATGTACAAAAGTACAAGTAAATTCTAGGAAGTATTGCTTTGGAAGTTTGATCTGAGAGCGATCACTTTGTTCCTTGGACCACACGATGATGATGAAGAAAACTGCTTGGAGATGAACAACTGGAAGAACTAAGTCACCAGAAAGGTATCGACACAATTGGCACTGATGGCACAGTCGAATGCTTTCCTGTTTTGCTTCACTCTGTTCTTGAAGAAAAGTTGAAAAGAAATACTCTGGAAAATCACTTTGCTCTGAAAGTATCTGGTCTCCAAAACCTTGTCCTTCTTTCCTAAAAAAGAAGTCTTTATATAGGCTTGTCTTCTGTGCGTAAAAAGCATCAATATTAGGTCTCTACGCAGACTATTAGGATAACTGTCACCCACGTACAGAAATTGGTCTCTACGCCTGTTGATACATGTCCCATAATCCAACAAAATAAGGAGAGCATGTACACACGTTCTTCAAGAAGTGTGGCATGACGGCCACGTCAGAAAACCACGTTCCCACATAATCAGGACAAACTGTGCATAAAAGATGTTATTTAAACATATCCGAGCATAAATTAGCTCAAAGTAAGCTTGCTGCATAAAGTGGCTAAAAATAGCCTTGAGCGTAAAGGCTCAAATAAACTCTACGCGCAAAAAAGAGTTGTTGAGATAGCCTTGAGTGTAAAAAGCTCAAATAACTCTTTATGCATAAAGAAGAAGCTATTCCTCAAGCGTAAAGTAGCACATCAGCACGCTAAACAACAAACTCCTTGGCTTCTGTGTAGTTATTTTGTCAGAAAATCAATCCGTCAGAACAGAATCTTCGTGCATTTAATGCAGCATGGACAACTCATTCTTCACGTAGAAAGTTAAACTGTTCTCCCCGTAAAGTCTGAATTTAAGGCTTGCGTAGAGTTTTGAGTTTGATTCAGTTTGACCTTTGCGTAAAGTCTAATCTTGAACTGTCTTTGTGTAAATATCTCAACTTCCTTGACTTAGTCTTCGAAATTTATTTACGCTTCTACAAGACCCCCTTCAAAGTTTTTAAATTTTCTAAATATTTGAAATACTTTGAACATAAGCGTAAAGTTTAGGATATCCAACAGTCATTAGCGTAAATTTAGGGATACCCAACCGTCATCAGCGTATAGTTAGGGATACCCAACAGTTACTTTGAGAATTTGAATCAACCTTAATTTTCCTATAAATAGGACTCTGATGGAAGAGAGAGAACTTTACTCATCTCTTTCATTTCTTATTCTCTTCTTCATTCATCCTCAAAATCCTTTCGAGCAAATGGCACCCAAGAGCAAGGCCGCCGCCTCAGCCAAGGGCAAGAAGCTTGCCACTTCGTCGATGGCTAGATCATCGAAGAAAGTTTATGCTGCTGCAGCACCACTGGGGGAGAACAACGAGGAGACCCCAAAGACGAACCCAAACGTGGCTCCGGCCATGATAGGTAGAGACCCTATTTCGACCAGAGATTGCGTTGGAGAAGATGACCCAAACAAAAAAAAACACGCTCACGTTATACGTGCCAGCGTAGATTTCAAAATCAAAAATACGCTCACGTTATACGTGCCAGCGTAGAATTTGAAAATACGCCCACATTAGTCATTTGCATAGAGCTTGAAAATATGTGCCAGCCTAAGTTGAACCCAAACGTGTCTCCGGCCATGTATAGTCATTTGTATAGAGCTTGAATTTGCGTAGAGTTCATAGTAACTTGATTTTTCTTGTTGAACTTCTTTTGCAGTGGACTTGGGGGCCCCTCCTCTCTCTGTGGTGTTTGGCTCGCCAGCGGGTATTCTGGGATCAAATTATCTGGAAAGTTTATCCCATGTCGAGTTTCCTCAAACCGACAAGCATTATCCCCAGGAAAGACATCAGTTGATAGTTGCTCAAGAAGATAGAATGTTGCTGTCTCTGATGAACGGAGAACTATTGGCATCACTGGATGGCCAGCATTATCTGAAGCCTGCCTTCATGTTCGGGGGTGCAATTGATTTCAAGTCTCAGACAAACCCCAAGAAGGAGTCTTGGGTGTTCAAATTTGGAAAAAGGGTGATGTATCTCCTAACAATGCCAAGAGATTATCCCCTTTCTTCTTTTGTTCATGCTACTCATCCGAGACGGATGATCTGGAATCTGACTCCCAACAGTCATGGAAGACAGAGGAGAATCATATTCAAGAGAGATGAAAACCAAATGGGCTATCATACAAGTACTCCCAGTGGCAGTGTCACTCCTTTCTTAGGATTATTGCCTGGATTTACACCAAGTGAGTGTTCATCTCTGATCCAGCCTGTGCAAATACTGATGTTCATTAACAGGTTTATGAATGCCTCAATTTTGTATCCCCGAGTCAACCCTGGGCTTCTAGGATGGATGACTCCTCACAATAAAAATTGGGTTCAACTTAGTTCTTGGATCATGAAGAACTTCGAAGCAGAACTACAAGCTATCGGATTATTTGAAGCAGTAGCCTCCACAAGTCAAGGCATACCCATAAACAATAACCTGTTCTTAGCTTTGATGGAATTATATATCAGCTCGATAGGAACTTTTGCAAACCCAATAGGCGAGATAGGTTTTGTACTCCATGAGATGCAATTTATCTCCAAGCTACCAATGGAAGAAGTTCTATATGAAGAGTATGTTCCCTCCAACCGGGAACTAGCAGAAATTAGCAAGAAAAACCCTCGCTTAGTCGAGGTATACCAAGAGCTGATGTGCCACTATTTGATCTGCACCACTATATATGAAAGTGGATCAAATTTGGCATATATCAATAAATGGACAACATATCTATTCTATTATAAGAATAGAGTGTCCAAGGAGGATAAGGAGAGATTCCAAGATAACAAGGCTCAAACCATCAACCCTTGTTCAATAATTCCTGCTGATTTGATAAATAATTGGATGATCACATATAAGTCCCCGGACAAGTATTTGACCACCAAGGCTGAAGAATTACCTGCGGGGACTGAAACATTGAGCTTTTTGAAGCATGGCAGTCGAAAGCTCTCAAATGAAGCCTTGCTGGCGGGCTTTCTTTCTCTGTGGCTGCGAAGATGGGTCATACCAGGTACCGGTACAGTTGACAGAATTCACCGAAACGTACTATGGCCAGCAGTACGTTTGGTATTCAAAGTCAGACTGTAAAACCCCTAAATTTCTACTATTTTTTTTATTTATTAATTTGCATGAATTTAAAATTTTTGGTACTGTATGTCACGTAGTCGTATTGTACGTCGTATGCGAAATTTTCGTTTGCTCGACGAGTACGAATATGTGCGAGCGTACATATTTTATAAAAACATTTTCTTTTCTATTTTAATATACACTTTCAAAATTATATAATTATTATTCTTGCTATAAAAAGCTTTTGTTTCTAAAAAGTTATTAATAATAAATAATATTTTGTATACTAGAAAAGCCTAATTATGTAAAGGATATTTGTTGCATACAAATATTTTGTTATTTATTTATTGGCCTATTTTAAATAAAAGTATAATTTTTGAAATTTATTAATAGTAATATTTTATTGTTCAAAAAGATATTTAAAAATATTTATTTTCAAAATTATTATTATTGGTATTTTGAAAAATATTTTTGGAAGTTATTTTGGCCAATTAAATCTTGATTTAATGTTTGGAATTATCTAAATAGATTAAACTAGTATCTATATTTGGAATTGGATTATTTGATTCGATTTTAAACTAAAAGGAATTAATTTAAATAGGATTTGTATTTGGATGTGGATTTGAATTAAATAGGTTGAATTATCTAATTTGGGTTTTAAATATCCTAATCCCTATCTTATTGGGAATTTCCACATCCTATAAATAGGCAAGTACTCCTCCAATTCATTATTCTCCATCCACAACAAATTCTTTACAAATTATTTCGCAACCACAAGTGCAGTGCCTCGTGTCCGTGCCTCGTGTCCGTGTCCTCTCCCCGTTCTTATTCCAATATATATACATATACATTGTATCCCTTGTGTCGGACACACCCCGACACATACAACCAAAATAAAATCCTAAACCTAGCATAACTTTCCACCACCCTCGCCTCCTACTGTCCCCCGTCGACCCGGCAGCATCTCCACGCCTATCCTTCCGCCATCACCACGCCGTGACCCCGGTCGTTCCCGTCACCACCACCCTAATCAGCGACACCACCACCATTGACCGTCACCGGCCAAACACCACCGGAAAACCCAACATCGACCAAACCACCCGAACCTGCCACCACCCAAACCACCCTGCCACCACCAGCGCCTAACCCATCACCACTGCCACCACGGCCAATGGCCGGATCGCCCAAAACTACCCAGACCCGACACAACCAGCCCCGGTCACCGCGACAACCACCGCCCTACCACCATTGGCCCTGCCCCTGGCCATGACACCACAGCCACCGGCAGCCCACGCCGCCACCATCGCCACCACACAGAGGAGGAGAGTAAGAATAAAACCCTAACCCTAGAACTTACCTCCGTCGACTCTGCCGCGCTCCTGCCGGACCGCCGCTTACAGCCCGACGATCGCCTCCACTGACCCCCATCCGCGCCGTGGCCTCGCCTACTCCCTCCGCCTCCCGTCAGATCCGCCGCCGTCGCCGATCGAAACCGCCTCCTCCGCCTTGGCCAAACCCTCATCGCCGGAACCCCTCACCTCTTCGGTCTCCGTCGCCCTTCCAAAACCCTCCTCCGCCTGGAAACCGCCCGCCGCCCTAACTCCGCGTCCGACCACCACCCGATCTCCGCTGGAACCCATTTCCCGTCCGCCTCCGCCGCGCCTAGCGGTGGCCACCCGCGACTGCAGCGCCCGGTCCGCCACGGTCACCAGCCTCCGCCGCCTCTTCACTTCCCGACCCCCTCTCGATTTTTCACAACTTTCTCTCTCCTCTTGTCTTCTGTTGCGAGAACAACAGTTTTTTTTGGTTTTTGATTTTTTATTTTTTTGTTTTGTTCTTGTTTTGTGAGTTTTGTATTTATTTATTTATTATTTTTCTTTTCTCTTCTTATTTTTGTACATACCATCATAGTTTATTATTATTATTATTATTATTATTATTATGTATTTCATTTTTTTTGTTGTTGTTTGTTATTGTTATGTATTATCATCCTAAATTATTATTATTATTAGTATTATTATTATTTCAAGGTACTAATATTAATATTAATTATAATTTTAGTGTTATTTTTATTAGTAAGTATTATGGTTCTTACATAAATATATTAAGTATTTTCTTCAGATTTTCTTAAAACAAAAATATTGTACTAAGCTTTGCCCTATATTTATTTTCAAAACTGGATTTCGAAGCCTATATATGTTATTATGTTATCATTATTGTATTTTAAATATACGACTTTTACCTAAATATATTATTTTCGTATTTTCTAAATTATAGCCTATCTAAAAATTATTTTGAGATATAGTTTTCAACTATAAATAAATATTTTCTAAATTAATTATAAGTATTTAATTATCCAAATTCTTCGTATTATCGATCCTTGTCCATGACTAATCCTAGATTCCTATTCCTCACCAAAATCTGTACTTCTCCCTGTCATCCCTAACCAAATTGACCGTCCTGGACCCAATGGAACCGACCGTGTCACCATCTGTGATCACCTTGTACAGTTGTTGCACCAAAGTCGCAGTTCGTGCCATCATGATTTTTGCAGCACACCAGGCGTCTTACCAGGCAAGACACCTTGCCATTAGCTGTTTAATTATTTTAGCTCATATTTTATGCATTACTTATTTTCTTTATGCAAAATAAACTGTGATACATGGCATAACTGTTCATTTATATTTCCTGCTGTGTATTATTTTTCTTACAAATTAAACCTAGATTTAAGGGACCACCTTGTGTGTTGCATTCATTGGCCTTGACACGTTGTAACACGAGGTAGTGTGTCACATATAGAACACAAAAGTGCGTGATTGGCTGGCCACCAGTACGTACATGCCGTGCGATAGGAATAACCGCTAATAGAGGTTGCATGCTAGTTTGACTTAGCGGTTATAGAGGTTAATGTTGTGGATACAACATAATAGACATTGGGCGGGGAGGACAATTCCTTAGCGTATGGGCTTCGATGCACTTCCCTTGTGACCCGGACTCTCCGCTGGAGATACGGGGTTGATGACCCAAGATTACTGACGATTCTGCGGAACATCATGCTCTTCCTGATGGGGCCTCTGGTGCCCAAAGGGGGACTACGCCGATCCTATTCAGCCAGGGCCCATGCGTAGGAAGGATTGTTCTTAACTACATTTCACTTAGAACGGTAGGCTACCTTATCCGTTAGGTACGAGTACTTTTGGTTTGGGTACTTGTATCTGACCGTGGCTTGGAACAATAACTTGTCGCGGATTAGTTCGTCACATCTTGTCCTTGTTTGGTTGTAGGTGTGACTTACTACTTCGATGAGAAGGTATTGAACCTTGTTGGGGTCTGGATACCATATTGGATTCATAGCATGAAAAAATACGTCGCCGTGAATTAGTTTACCATCTCCTGCCCTTGTTTGGTTGGGGGGATGGTAGCTCGTTCAGTAGGTGCGTATTGGACTATGTTATAAATTCGATTGACTTATTTATTGAGCAATATTTATTCAGTTTATATGGCATGCTATTATGTATCTTGTTACGTCCCTCTGAGGACCTGGTTGTCTTGCCAGGTGTGTGCTATTGTCTTTCGCAGGTGTTCTAGCTCTAGCCGTGATCTTCGCTATTTCTTCGAGGATGATTGCATTTGGATCGTCTTCGCTTCGCTCGCCACTCATTTTATTTTCTATGTACTTTACCTTATTTTGTTGGTAGTGGATTTGTCTCCGCCCAACATATTGTATCAAGACAAATTTATTCTTATTATATGATCTTTTATTCATTTGTTCTGTGTGGATGAGATTAGTTATGGTTCTACTGTCTTTTCCAGCTTATGTATTTATACGAGGCTTCCATATATTGGAGTACACTTCGTATGAGTACAGCTGGCATGTCTACGCTCCTAGTCCTACGTATTTTGGGACTGGGGCGTTACATGTTTTTGTGGTGGCCCATGCAGGTCAAGATAAATTGTTTGGTTACTTTACCGTACCAAGCAAGCCTGCGAATAGGATTAGAAGTCTAGGATCTCATCCACATACTTGACCTCTTTCCTTGATTTTATCTACCGTTTGACTCATCAATTGCATCTTGCTTGCTTCCTTCCATCCCTATTCTTATCTTCCCTTCGTGCCTGCTAGAGATTGACCCTACTAGTTAGATGTCCCAAACACCATTAGTTTAATTCTTTAAGTTGGGTAGACTACCTTACGACCTAGCAACCCCTTTGACCTAGTGACCTATATTAGCAAGCTTAATTAGATCCTAGAATCTAGAGGACCTAACCCGTCTAGCCAACCAAGGATTTGGACAAGAAAACTACAGGACGACTGTATGACTTAGAATCGTTCCATCTTCTTTAATTCTTAACCTCTCGTACCTATGTATTTACCGTTTTGACTAATGATGCTAATGTAGCCTAGTTTTGCAAGCTTAGCCTTTTACCAAGCTTGTTCTTGACATATGTGTTAATGGAGGTACCCCACTAACATATTATCTATCAGAACCGGTGCATGATGGTCTGATCAACCAAGTGCACTTTGGTTCACTTTTGTCTATTACTTTACATGGATGGGGACATGATTAAACTTGGCCCTTACAATACCATCCACGGCTGCCTTGACAATTCCTTTGAAATTATTCAATCATCTTTGAATCACGTATTCGTATTCGATAAACGCCTCCTTCGAACTCTATATTGCTTTCACCTTCACCTGTTTTAGAAGAACGAAAGCATCATACTAGAACTTCCTCTAACCTTCCTACCAGCTATGACCATCACCACTCAATATTGCTATGTCTTCGTCTTAAAACTACTCGACCATTCCCTCGACCCTAATTCTTTCATTTTGTCTTTCTAATCACTTGAAATTAAGAGCGATTACAATCCTCTCAATCGTATCCTCAATCTAGACTACGACCATATAAACTTCGAACCCTTCTATCTACCGTTGTGCACTCTCACCCCCCTACTAATTCTTAATTTCGAGGACGAAATTCTTTTAAGTTGGGTAGGATGTAAAACCCCTAAATTTCTACTAATTTTTTTATTTATTAATTTGCATGAATTTAAAATTTTTGGTACTGTATGTCACGTAGTCGTATTGTACGTCGTATGCGAAATTTTCGTTTGCTCGACGAGTACGAATATGTGCGAGCGTACATATTTTATAAAAACATTTTCTTTTCTATTTTACTATACACTTTCAAAATTATAAAATTATTATTCTTGCTATAAAATGCCTTTTGTTTCTAAAAAGTTATTAATAATAAATAATATTTTGTATACTAGAAAAGCCTAATTATGTAAAGGATATTTGTTGCATACAAATATTTCGTTATTTATTTATTGGTCTATTTTAAATAAAAGTATAATTTTCGAAATTTATTAATAGTAATATTTTATTGTTCAAAAAGATATTTAAAAATATTTATTTTCGAAATTATTATTATTGGTATTTTGAAAAATATTTTTGGAAGTTATTTTGGCCAATTAAATCTTGATTTAATGTTTGAAATTATCTAAATAGATTAAACTAGTATCTATATTTGGAATTGGATTATTTGATTCGATTTTAAACTAAAAGGAATTAATTTAAATAGGATTTGTATTTGGATGCGGATTTGAATTAAATAGGTTGAATTATCTAATTTGGGTTTTAAATATCCTAATCCCTATCTTATTAGGAATTCCCACATCCTATAAATAGGCAGGTACTCCTCCAATTCATTATTCTCCATCCACAACAAATTCTCCACAAATTATTCCGCAACCACAAGTGCAGTGCCTCGTGTCCGTGTCCTCTCCCCGTTCTTATTCTAATATATATACATATACATTGTATCCCTTGTGTCGGACACACCCCGACACATACAACCAAAATAAAATCCTAAACCTAACATAACTTTCCGCCACCCTCGCCTTCTACTGTCCCCCGTCGACCCGGCAGCATCTCCACGCCTATCCTTCCGCCATCACCACGCCGCGACCCCGGTCGTTCCCGTCACCACCACCCTAATCAGCGACACCACCACCATTGACCGTCACCGGCCAAACACCACCGAAAAACCCAATATCGACCAAACCACCCGAACCTGCCACCGCCCAAACCACCCTGCCACCACCAGCGCCTAACCCATCACCACCGCCACCACGGCCAATGGCCGGATCGCCCAAAACTACCCAGACCCGACACAACCAGCCCCGGTCACCGCGACAACCACCGCCCTACCACCATTGGCCCTGCCCCTGGCCACGACACCACAGCCACCGGCAGCCCACGCCGCCACCATCGCCACCACACAGAGGAGGAGAGTAAGAATAAAACCCTAACCCTAGAACTTACCTCCGTCGACTCCACCGCGCTCCTGCGGGACCGCCGCTCACAGCCCGACGACCACCTCCACTGACCCCCATCCGCGCCGTGGCCTCGCCTACTCCCTCCGCCTCCCGTCAGATCCGCCGCCGCCGCCGATCGAAACCGCCTCCTCCGCCTTGGCCAAACCCTCATCGCCGGAACCCCTCACCTCTCCGGTCTCCGCCGCCCTTCCAAAACCCTCCTCCGCCTGGAAACCGCCCGCCGCCCTAACTCCGCGTCCGACCACCACCCGATCTCCGTTGGAACCCATTTCCCGTCCACCTCCGCCGCGCCTAGCGGTGGCCACTTGCGACTGCAGCGCCCGGTCCGCCACCGTCACCAGCCTCCGCCGCCTCTTCACTTCCCGACCCCCTCTCGATTTTTCACAACTTTCTCTCTCCTCTTGTCTTCTGTTGCGAGAACAACAGTTTTTTTTGGTTTTTGATTTTTTGTTTTTTTTTGTTTTGTTGTTGTTTTGTGAGTTTTGTATTTATTTATTTATTATTTTTCTTTTCTCTTCTTATTTTTGTACATACCATCATAGTTTATTATTATTATTATTATTATTATTATTATTATGATATGTATTTCATTTTTGTTGTTGTTGTTTGTTATTGTTATGTATTATCATCCTAAATTATTATTATTATTAGTATTATTATTATTTCAACGTACTAATATTAATATTAATTATAATTTTAGTGTTATTTTTATTAGTAAGTATTATGGTTCTTATTACATAAATATATTAAGTATTTTCTTCAGATTTTGTTAAAACAAAAATATTGTACTAAGCTTTGCCCTATATTTATTTTCAAAACTGGATTTCGAAGCCTATATATGTTATTATGTTATCATTATTGTATTTTAAATATACGACTTTTACCTAAATATATTATTTTCGTATTTTCTAAATTATAGCCTATCTAAAAATTATTTTGAAATATAGTTTTCAACTATAAATAAATATTTTCTAAATTAATTATATGTATTTAATTATCCAAATTCTTCGTATTATCGATCCTTGTCCATGACTAATCCTAGATTCCTATTCCTCACCAAAATCTGTACTTCTCCCTGTCATCCCTAACCAAATTGACCGTCCTGGACCCAATGGAACCGACCGTGTCACCATCCGTGGTCACCTTGTACAGTTATTGCACCAAAGTCGCAGTTCGTGCCATCATGATTTTCGCAGCACACCAGGCGTCTTACCAGGCAAGACACCTTGCCATTAGCTGTTTAATTATTTTTGCTCATATTTCATGCATTACTTATTTTTTTTATGCAAAATAAACTGTGATACATGGCATAACTGTTCATTTATATTTTCTGCTGTGTATTATTTTTCTTACAAATTAAACCTAGATTTAAGGGACCACCTTGTGTGTTGCATTCATTGGCCTTGACACGTTGTAACACGAGGTTATGTGTCACATATAGAACACGGAAGTGCGTGATTGGCAGGCCACCAGTACGTACATGCCGTGCGATAGGAATAACCGCTAATAGAGGTTGCATGCTAGTTTGACTTAGCGGTTATAGAGGTTAATGTTGTGGATACAACATAATAGACATTGGACGGGGAGGACAATTCTTTAGCGTATGGGCTTCGATGCACTTCCCTTGTGACCCGGACTCTCCGCTGGAGATACGGGGTTGATGACCCAAGATTACTGACGATTCTGCGGAACGTCATGCTCTTCCTGATGGGGCCTCTGGTGCCCAAAGGGGGACTACACCGATCCTATTCAGCCAGGGCCCATGCGTAGGAAGGATTGTTCTTAACTACATTTCACTTAGAACGGCAGGCTACCTTATCCATTAGGTACGAGTACTTTTGGTTTGGGTACTTGTATCTGACCGTGGCTTGGAACAATAACTTGTCGCGGATTAGTTCGTCACATCTTGTCCTTGTTTGGTTGTAGGTGTGACTTACTACTTCGATGAGAAGGTATTGAACCTTGTTGGGGTCCGGATACCATATTGGATTCATAGCATGGAAAGATACGTCGCCGTGAATTAGTTTACGATCTCCTGTCCTTGTTTGGTTGGGGGGATGGTACGTTCGTTCAGTAGGTGCGTATTGGACTATGTTATAAATTCGATTGACTTATTTATTGAGCAATATTTATTCAGTTTATATGGCATGCTATTATGTGTCTTGTTACGTCCCTCTGAGGACCTGGTTGTCTTGCTAGGTGTGTGCTATTGTCTTTCGTAGGTGTTCTAGCTCTAGCCGTGATCTTCGCTATTTCTTCAAGGATGATTGCATTTGGATCGTCTTCGCTTCGCTCGCCACTCATTTCATTTTCTATGTACTTTACCTTATTTTGTTGGTAGTGGATTTGTCTTCGCCCAACATATTGTATCAAGACAAATTTATTCTCATTATATGATCTTTTATTCATTTATTCTGTGTGGATGAGATTAGTTATGGTTCTACTGTATTTTACAGCTTATGTATTTATACGAGGCTTCCATATATTGGAGTACACTTCGTATGAGTACAGCTGGCATGTCTACGCTCCTAGTCCTACGTATTTTGGGACTGGGGCGTTACACAGACTCAGTCTATTACCAGTAATGGTGTGCCGGATGAACGCGGGTTTACGAGCGTTTGGTGAAGAATTGATCAATAATGCTCCCTACCGTCACGATTTCCCTAGGGTGGAGATGCCCTATACTTATTTGATGGGCTGGCTACTGCACCACAACTGCAGCTTATTACCACCAGGCCCTGAAAATGATGCGGAGGTATTCCTCCAGAAGTTTAGTAAAGCTACCTGGAAGGTGACTTCATTGACGGATGCACGGGCAGCACTAAACTTCTTCCATGGGTGGAATTTCTTCTGCACACGACCACCAGTTCTAGTCGACTATTTCGGTGTACAATTTGACGATGCAGGTCGAGAGAGGACTGAGATACCTGCGCCAGTCTTTAATTGGCTAATATGCATCAGACCCTCACATCTGATGTATAGAATTGAAGATAACTGCATTTTCGAACCGTATCTACCCAGTCGGTTCGCTCGTCAGTTCGGGTATGACCAACTTCACGTTGGTAATCCCTCTACTACTTTCCACAATTATGGAAAATTAATTGATAGAGCGAGAGCATGGCGATATTTCAGCGCTGGATGCACCGGTGTCAAATTTCATGTGTCAACCGCCTCGAGCACAACAGAGCTACGAATGCTTCATTCGTATGCACATTATTATGTCTCCATTCGTTCCTTCGCTAATGACTACAACATGAAAGGGAGTCTTCGGTGGGAAAAGGAAGGAGATGCCGAAGAACCAGTTATGGTGCCTTCGGACATACCTGATGACGCTGTTCTAGATAAATATCTGGAGAAGATCCCTACGGGAGTTGGGGAAACAGCTGCAGGAGCAATTACTACTACTACAACTCGAAAGCGGAAATCAGATATAGCTATTACTCTTTGGGAGAAGAAGAAGAAGATTACTATTAAAGGGCCTTCCAAACAGAGAGCTGCTACTCCAGAAAGCAAAAATCCTGTTGAGGAGACTCAAAATATTATATTTTCTTCAAATCAACCTGGAGAAGGGTCTTCAGCACCCCAGCCAGCAGCAGCAATAGAAGTTACATAAGTTCTATCTCCTGGACGTCTCAGTACTTCATTGCATCTAACTTTGCCACAAAAGGCGAAAGATGTTGAAGACACAGCCACCACTCATACTAGTAATCCGGAACCCATCCCCTCCGGATGAACCGGGTCTTGAATTAGATGATGATGACTGGGATCTAGATTATGACACACTCTTATCGCGTCCTACACCTACTCCAGGTAAAGATAAATTGCACAAAACTTATACAAATATATGTATTATGATTTTGTATATTGACTACTTTATTTAATCTTTGTAGGTATGATCACTGTGGCAAAGCCTGTTGCTCCTCCTCCTCAAAAGACTATTTATGAAGAGGAAATAGAATCTGAAGAAGGAAGTTCTTCTTCAAAAGAAGATTTTTTTTCTAAAGAAGGTTCTCCATCTATGGAGATACAACAAGAATCTGCAGAAGAGGCACACCAAGGATTGTCTTCTCTTGCCAAAGAAAGAGATGAAGAGCCAACTGCAGAAGAAGAGCCAGCAGTGCTTATAGAATCAGTTGCTGCTAAAGAATAGATTGCTGAGGTCGTGGATATAGCGGCAACATCAATTACTGCTGCTAGTCCAGACCAGATTCCTGAGACAGTCGTGTTCGAGTCTGAATCGAAAATAGGAGGCAGCACCTCCGTAATAATATCCCCTACCACCGAAATTCATCCTCCGGAGGTAGCAGAAAAGGTTGCTGAAGATGTAGTCCCGGAACTCCATAGAAATCAATTGGCCATGGTAACGATAACAGATATATCATTAACTCAGCTTGCTACCACAGCGACGACAGCACCTGTCTCCAGTTTCCAGGAAAAGAGATTGGCAGATATCTCTGATACACCAAGCTCCAATGCTGATATGAATCTTTTGGTAGAGATTCATTCTGAAACTTTTTACAAAACTTTGGAAGCGTTGATCAAAATGGTTTTGAAGAAAAGCCTCAGTTATGAGAGTTTGAATAGTGCGATTGCTACTACCATAGACAATTCATAATATTTAATGATACTGAGAGGGCAGCATCTTTGCAGAAGATAGTCTAGGGACTTGAACAACCCATCAAAGAATATCTAAGGTTGTCAAGTGGAACTATTAAAAGCCTCGTCCAATCTGAGTATGATGCTCTCACTAATGAGTATACGACTCTGGAAACCATCTTCAAAGAATCTCTTCAAGATTATAGCAATAAGGTTGCCGTAGAAAGGACCATCTTGAGAGAAAATAAACCCTTGTTGGAGCAGCATCAACAAGCCTATGACTCAATGAATATCAAAATTTATCAACAAAATAATAGAATTCGAGAAGTCGAGGCTGAGCTGGCTCGATTAAAGGAGGAGCAAAACTGGATGACGGCAGATAGAGATCAATATTTGAGGCAAAGTTCTATTTTGGAAGAACGGATCTTTGGTTCTGAATCAAACATCAAAACCCTTGAAGAAGCCAAAGACAAAATGATAGCTGCCTTTGCCGAACTTTTCCACCTTTGTAGTGCGAGGCTCGAAGATCCATAGCATACACAACTGTATTGGGCTCTCACGAAAAGCGTTTGGCAGAATTACAGAAAATGATTGAAGATCTGTCTGCTCTACCTTAAAAAAATTTGTACTCAATAAAGAATTTTTATCTTCTGTCATTTTGCTGATGTACTATTTCCAATCATGAAATAAATAAAATATTTTTTTATATATTCTTTTTTTTAAAAAAAAATTATGTATGAGATAGAAAATAATTATCAGAGGTAATATGGACATGATAAGTCTTCAAAACTCAACAAAGTAGATTATATCTATCCAGAGGTAATGTGGACATGATAGATAATAAATCTTGCTTTCTTTTTAGAGTGTACAATACTATCAGAGGTAATATGAACATGATAGATCGTAATGACTCAAAGAAATAGATTAATATATATTCAGAGGTAATATGGACATGATAGATAATAATGAAAAGAAGTAGATTTAATATCTATTTAGAGGTAATGAGGGCATGATAGATAATAAATCTTTTTCTTTCTAAAATCAGCTGGTAAGACAAAAAATAAAAAAAATTCTCTTTTAGGAGAATAAATAATCAGCTTAACCAAACCTTGGTAGCTGGGAAATGAAGAAGAAATTCAAACATAGTATTTCTTCAAGAATTTACCGTTAATTGGCACCATGAGCAAATCTCCATTAGGTTTAGACAACCTATAAGCACCATTGGAAAATACGGTTTCGACTACATAAGGACCTTCCCATTTAGCTTGGAACTTGCCTTTACTCTTATGAGTCATAACCATAGGTCTTCGGACAGCTAGAACTAGCTCTCCTACTTTAAATACCCTTTCTTTAACTTTACGATTGAAAGCTCGAGATTTGCGGGCTTGATACAGCTTAATGTGCTGTTGTGCTTGAAGACGCTTCTCATCCAAACCTTCAAGTTCTTGGAGTCTTAAGCGGTCATTATTCTCCGTAGTTAGCTCATTAGCAATGGCTATTCTAAGAGATGGTATTTGGATCTCCAGTGGAAGAACAGCTTCACATCCGTAAACCAATAAGAATAGTGTAAAACCAGTTGGAGTTCTGACTGTTGTTCGATAAGCCCATAAACATTCTCCAAGTTTCTTGTTCCAATCACGTTTATTAGAAGAGACAAACTTTTTGAGAAGTTTAATAATTGTTTTGTTGAAAGCTTCTGCTAAACCATTAGCAGCTGGATTGTAAGCTGTAGAAGATAAGTTCTGGATCCGATTCTTGTCACAAAATCGATAAAATGTCTGACTGGCAAATTGTGGTCCGTTATCATGGATTATCCTTCGAAGAATTCTGAAACGATAAATGACATGATGTTTGATGAAGTTAGCCACATTAGACATTTTTACTTCAACAAGAGGAACTGTTTCTGCCCATTTAAAAAAAATAATCAGTTATAGCCAGGATAAACCGATGCCCTTTGACAGAAGGAAGATTAATTAGACCAATAATATCTATACCCCAAGCTTCGAAAGGCCAGGAAGCTGTCATAGGATATAAAAATTCAGAAGGTTGGTGAATAAAATCAGCATGAATCTGACATGCTTTACACCATTTGGCATAATCCACAGCATCTACTATCATAGAAGGCCAATAATAACCCATTCTTCGAATATGGTCCCGTAACTTTGGACCTGGTTGATGTGCACAAACTCCATCATGAGCTTCACAAAGTGTTTGCTTAGCTTCGTTTTCCGAGTGACAACGCAATAAAAGCCCGTCATAAGAACGACAATACAACATGTGCATAGAAGTATCATAGTAAAATCGAAATGATCATCTTTTGATTGATGCAGCTTCCTTTGGATCTTCAGGTAAAATCCCATAGACCGCATAATCAATAAATGGACTTCTACAATCCTTTTGCTGAGAATTTGATTCGGTAGCATAACTTTGTTCGATATGCAAATTATTCTTGACACAGAATAGGTCTTGATCCAACAAAGTGATGGTATTTTGTCTTCTGATTGGAACTGCTAAAGCTGCAGCTAAACTAGAAAGAGCATCAGCTTCCAAATTTTGAGAACGTGGTACGAATTCAATGAAGAACCCTTTGAATGAAAGAGCCAGTTCGATTACCACTTGATGATAGGGAATGAGGTCAGGATTTCTAACATCATATGTCCCTCTGACCTGATTGACAATCAGCTGAGAATCTCCATATGCTTCCAAGAACTCAATATCTAATTATTTTGCTACTTGAAGACCAATTAGCAGAGCGTTATATTCTGCTACATTATTGGAACATGGTTTATTGAGGAAATAAGCATGGTATATAACAATTTTATTAGGAGAAACCAAGACAATGCCTACACCAGAGACAATATTGCCTTCAGGTCCAACTCGTGATGCTCCATCAAAGTATAGTTGCCAAATATCATCCCTCAAAGTCATGATGCAATCTACGACTTCATTTAGAATATCGTCATATAGCTTAGAAGTTTCAGGTATAGGATGAGCTGCTAAGAAATCAGCTAACGCTTGACCCTTCACCAATTTTTGAGGTATGTAGACCATATCATAAGGAGTAAGCAACGTTGCCCAAGTAGCTAACCGGGAGTTAAGAATACTTGGCCTTTTCATTAATACCCGAATAGGATTTATTCTGGATATGACATGAATAGTCTGTCCCGATACATAATGTCGCATCTTTTGAATGGCAAAAGCTAAGGCTAGACATTCTTTTTCCACAGGAGTATACCTGTGTTCAGCCCCAACCATCATTCGACTGAGATAATAAATTGCCTGTTCATGACCCTTATCACTTTTTTGTGCAAGAAGAGCGCCAAGAGAATGATCTAATGTTCGAACATATAGCAAAAATGGTCTTCCCACTACTGGGGGTACTAAAACAGGTGGATTTGTAAGGTATTGCTTGATGTCATTGAATGCTTTTTGACATGCTTCATCCCAAACAAATGATACACCCTTCTTCAGCAAACGAGAGAAAGGTTGACATCTCCTAGAAAGATTTGATATAAATCTTCTGATATAAGCAATGCGACCTTGAAAGCCACGATGCTCTTTTAGATTACGCGGAGGACACATTTCAAGAATTGCTTTAACTTTATCAGGATCAACATGGATACCTTGAGAAGTAATGACAAATTCCAAAAATTTGCCACTAGAAACCCCTAAGAAAGATTTAGTGGGGTTCATTTTTAGTTGATGTCGACGCATCAACTCGAACACAGTCTTCAAATCTTGAATGTGATCATCTTTTAATCGACTTTTGATAGCGATATCATCCATGTAACATTCAACTATTTTTTGCAAATGTTCTTGAAAGATATTGATCATGTCCCGTTGATATGTAGCGCCGACATTTTTTAGACCAAAAGGCATAACCGTGTAGCAATAAACTCCAAGGGGTGTACGGAAAGCCGTGTGCTTTTTATCTCCTAGATGCATCTTAATTTGGTTGTATCCTGAAAATCCGTCCATGAAGGACATACGTTCAAAATCACATGTATTGTCTATCATGACATCAGTGATAGGAAGTGGAAATTTGTCTTTTGGACAAGCTGCGTTGAGATCTCGAAAATCTATGCAAACTCAAACTTTTCCATTCTTCTTCATGATAGAAAAAATATTGGCAACCCAATCTGGGTGTTGTTCTTCACGGACAAAGCCACATGTAATCAGTTTTTTAACTTCTGCTTCAATTGCATCTATCATATCTGGTCAAAAATGCCGCTGCTGTTGTTTTACAGGTTTGGCATTAGGAAGAATATTGAGTTTATGGGTAGCTAATTTAGGATCTAGACCTGGCATATCCTCATAGCTCCATGCAAAGATATCGATATATTCTTTTATCAGCTTTATCAACTTTTATTTTTCATCTTCAGAAAGGTTTTTGCTGATAAATATTGGCTTTGACGTAGTTTTGTCTCCAACATCAATCTGGACAATTTTATCTTCTGTAGGTGGCTGTCACTGTTCAAACCGAAGCTCCCACTGAGTATCCATTTGTTGTGTCCAAGGGTCATTTTCAAATAGTTCAGACTCATCATCGGTTTGAACCATATTAACTGAAAAGACATGTTCAGATTCGACATATTGGACTACTTTAGAATCTGAAGATTATGAAGAATTGGAAGAAAATTCTTCTTCCATATCTTCCTTAAATATGTGCGATGTATCGTATTCCAAACCATGACGGGTTCGTTGATAAAATGGATCACCACATAATGGTAATCGTCTACCTCTTCCCTGATTGAGACCTGACATAGTTTTCAAATCATATCCCATATTTTGAATAATCTTAAGAGATTGTTGACTATATTTGTCAATTCTAATTTTTTCTTTATCTTTCTCTTCGAGATTATCTATCTGGATAACAGGAATATTTCTAGCCAAACCAAACACAATTTGACGCTTATTTTTCTTAGTAGACGGGATCACAAAATAAGATTCTTCGTGTTCTTCGTGACGTCTATAAACCACACAAGCTTGTGATGATGAGGCAACAGGTAGAAAATAAGGAGTAGATGTTAGGAACATCTGAGCGTAGGGCCCAACATCGATATGAGAAGGAAAAGAATTCTCTTTATAGTTAATATATAAGGTTCCTCTGTATTTATGTCAGTTTTATGTTGATGACTTTGATTATAAAAAGTCATTCTTTCAATATATTTGACAGCCATATACTCCAAAAGAAAATCTTCATTAAAATGAGAAAATACAGATTGATCAATATTTACATCATTGACAGACTGATTACCACGCCTTGGATTAATCATTAACGGACCATAATCCGTCTTAGGCGTAGACTTGCCCAGGTTGATAACTAGTGGCTCTTAATCAGTTGGACAAGAAATATGTCCTTTAACCTTGATCATGAGAGGCTGATCACTAGTGTT
This sequence comes from Iris pallida, assembly GCA_029216955.1. Classification (NCBI taxonomy): domain Eukaryota; kingdom Viridiplantae; phylum Streptophyta; class Magnoliopsida; order Asparagales; family Iridaceae; genus Iris; species Iris pallida. The sequence continues at coordinate 5,664,009 of JANAVB010030814.1, forward strand.
GGCTTGAACCCGACTTTTGACTAGAATTCTCACAGATTCATCACACATAGCTTGAGTTCTTCCTTTAACTTTAATCACCAAAGGTTTATCATTGACAGACTGGGGTCGAATCCTACCTTTAACCTTAATCTTCAAAGGTTGATCTTCTAAAGGTGATTGGTCTTTTGAGGGCAATTGGTCTTCTGAAGGCGATCAATCTTCAGCCATATCGGATATTTCCTTCACATGCTCCTGTGTATAATGTATTGAATCAGAGAAATAGGCTTCAACACCTTTAAAAGGATTGAGATTTGCAAATTCAGTCTTTACAGTCCCCTAAGAATCCATATATTTGAAGCATTGGTGGAGTATTGAAGGTACAATGTTATGCTCATGTATCCATGGTCTTCCAAGGAGAATATTATAAGATACATCTGAATTGATAACATAGAAGGTTTCCATGGTTCGAAGATCATCTATTTGAATCTTCAGACGAATTTTCCCCAATGGTTTACTCTTTCCAGAATTGAAACCAACAATTGTCGTACTAGTGTAGGTCAACTCACTAGTAGGAATCCTCAATGGTCGTAGCATACTATAAAGAATAATGCTAACAGAGGACCCAGGATCGATGTAAATCCTGTCAATTTCGGTAGAGTCAATATATCCTGTATAACACAAAGGTCTGTCATGTCGATTATGCTTCAATAGTATATCCTCTTATGTGAAAGTAATGTTAGGAATTGATTCCATCATACTGTGGAATTAGGGACACGACACTGGTGTATTGTCAGGACTTTTGAGCTGAGCTAAGCATGAATCTGCTTGTAGCAAAGCTTCACTCAAAGCTTCTCCACTTTCTTTAGAGAGATGAAGTAACTCAAAGATGGAAAGTCTAGCCGGAGTATTAGCTAATTGGGCTAGAATGTCAAACTTATAGGGTTTCATCAACCCTTGATTTGAACCATATTTCAGCGGGACGTCGAAACGTACTGTCTTCTGTTTTCCTTTTTTCAACCACTAGTGGTTTAGAAGGTCTTGCTTCAACAGGAATAGAAGATGACTGAGTCGGCAGTGTTTCAGCGGCATCATCTGCTTCTTTGGAAGTTCCTTCGTAATCATTGTGGTAGTCTTTTTCCGATCTTGTACCGGCAAAAGCCTCTTCTTCAGACTCAGGGGAATGAAGTACCATATTACAGGATTTAGTCTTTTTTCCCTTAGTCTTTGTCTTATGGGGATTTTTATGAGGGTCCTCAAATCCCAATCCGACGAAGGATTTCTGACCTTGAACTTGTAAAAGAACTCGCATAACTTTACCATTGTTCAAGCCTTTCGCTTTTTGAAAGTCATAGCCCATCTTTTTTATGAGATGGACCGATTGTTGACTGTACATGCAAATGGGTAGCGGACTTTCAATAGACGGTTCAACAGATAAAGAAGGAACGGAGACCCCTGTAGTCGCAATTAGGGTGGAAACTTTCGGTACAGGAGGTAAAATTCCAATCGGAGCTTTCTCATAGGCAGCAAAAACTTGTTGTGCCCTATACAAAGGGACACTGTTCATGGCTAACCATTACTGATGAGTAAGCTTTAGTTTGGTAGGAGGAGCCAAACTCGGAGGGCATGTTCAGACCCCTTAGCCTATCTTCCAAAGGGATATCATCCCACAGATGATCAGAATCATCATGATCTAAGGTAACAACATGAGAAATCATATTGCAGGTTTTGATTTTTTGACCTTTCTTGGATTTTGAAATTTTACTTTCATGCTCCATTTCAGGTACTAAGTCAGGATATACCCACATGATTTCACCATTTTTTAAGATGAGAGGTAATAGTCCTTTATTTTGATCTCTGACTGGTGGAAGATTCACAATCTTCATTATTGCCTTCGAAATCGGGACAATCCCATCAGGAACTTGCTGTGGAGGAAAACCTCCAAATTGAAGAGAAATCATGTTAGTTGTGACTGTATGCTCATCATTAGTTAAAGCGATAGCTTTAGCATTTATCAACTCTAGAATCTTCTTCTTCAAGACATAGCAAGCCTTAGTAGGATGATTTATGTATCTATGATAGATACAATATTTAGGATTATCAGTCAAATCCACTTCATTAGGTCATTTTGGATCTGGAATCTGGAGTTTACCACTCTTCACAAGATATTAGAATATCCCAGGAATATCACTGTCGTCGAAAGAGTATTCTTCTTTTGTCTTAAAAGATTCCAGATTACTTGGTGTAGTTTTGGATTTTAAAAGGTTCACTACCAAGGTTTCCTTTCCTTTGCGATTACCAGAATTGTTACCTGAAGAGGCTTTCTTTTATTTATCTTCTGAGGCGAAGATCAGCTCATGTTCACGAGCCAATCTACCATTGGTCTCAGTTGAAACTACTGCTATAATAAACGAGGCCCAATCTATGAATTGAGAGCCTGTAAAAACAGTAATGGTTGGTCGTAGATTCATTTTGCATGTATCAATTAATGCTGAATCTGGCATACCAGGAGGCATTTTTAAAGTAGCCTGTCGGAAATATTCAATAAACGTCCGAGTATCCTCTTTCTCTTTTTGTTTAATCTCTATTAAGGAAGACATATTCATGTCCATCCCTCCTTCATAGAAACGAGAGAGAAATATTGCTTTGAATTTGTCAAAAGATGATATGCAATTATCGGGTAGACTGCGATACCAATCGTATGCTGTACCCGTCAAACACCCAATGAAGACTCGGGTGAGAAGAGCATCATTCTTCTGTAGATGCACAATCATAATATCAAAATAATTGATATATTGACTTGGAGAAGCCTTTCCATCAAATAATACCATAGATTGTGGCTTGAATTTAGGAGGAAAGGGCACATCATTCCAATGGGGAGGATAAGGCTGCTTGATCCCCAACTTCTGGAGCTGATCTTTGTACTTAAGAACTTCAAATTATGCTTTTAACTCCCGAACTGCTTGAATAGCTTCACTAGTTTGAGGGAGTATATTTGATTGAATAGTAGTTGGATATACCGTAACTCCTACTGGAGGTGATGCATCTTCTGGAATGAGAGGGTCAGGAGATGCAGAGTTTTGATTGATAACAGGCTCTTGACTCAGATTATTCAAAGGTATGTCAACCCCTTGACTATCTTGAGTTTGTACAGCTACCTGTACCGGTGTTATCATTGCCAGTTGGACTGTTTGCTGAGTCGTTATTATCTGATGCATATTTTGCATCATGGCATGCATATCATTTAGCGATTGTTCTACCGCAGAAAGACGCTATTCTGTATGAGATGTAGACGTCTCCTGTTCTTCTCCGATAACATAGGATTCAACTTCTCTTAAACTTACAGAGGGATTGGTGTAAAGATATGAATCAATGCTATCAGTTTCTGACTCCAAATACTGGGTACCCCCAGCCTCTGAATCTGAAGAATGTATAGTTAAAGATCGTTGACTTATTGACCGAGTATATTGATATAATCCTTCAAAAGTGTTAAGGATTCGGTTGAACCGTTATTGACTTGGAGTCCGGGACGAATTGCGTCTTAGACGTCGTCCTCTATTGATATGAGATGCCATATTGACCGATGCATAGGACAACTCATGTTCTTGGTCATCAATTTGTTGCTGAGGTACATTGTAGCTCAATCGGTCGAAAACTTACCGTTTAGTAGCAGAACAACAACATTTGATCACAATTTGGGGACATTCACAATGATGGTTTTCTTGAGGGAGTGTCACAGAAGATTTTTTGTTTTTACGCTTTTGCACAAGTAACTCGCGTAAATCAGAAGAATTGGAAGGTAATATTTTTTTTACATTTCAGATAGAGAAATATTTAGTCCCTGGTGTAAAAAGAAGGTTACTAGCTTCATTGGCAGAACAAAATTGTGTATTTATAGGCGCATGAAGTTGTGTACGTAAATCCTGAGTTGATTTTTGTGCACTGAGAACACCATCAGCATTGTGCATAATCCTAAGATTAGGCACTTTGCGTAAAGCAGCACTAGAGGATTGTTGGCGTAAAATAGAAGTTTTGCCAAAAAAATTTGTCTCAAAGGAATTGTTTGCCATAGGAGACTTGTTTTTACGCTGTACGCGTATAGGCAAGTTTTTATCTACTATGTCACCGACAGGAGATTTGCCTTTACGCGTATAGTACAAAACAGGAACATCAGCCACGTCACAGACGGGAGATTTGCCTTTACACGTATAGCGCAAGACATGATTGTCTACCACGTCACAGACAGGAGACTAAATTTTATGCATAGGGCGTAACACTGAAGTAGGAATTGCCTCGTCACAGACGGGAGCCCAACAACAGGAGTGGGAAGAATTTCCTTTAGAGACAATAGAGAGATCAGAGGGTGCTTTGGACTTAGGGATCCAAACTTTGTGCACCTTTTGTGATTTTTGCACATTAGAGCAGCGAGCACTACCCCCTAGTTCGGAGCATTTCTTCATAAGCAGTCTGGTCGAATTGAACGACAAGAGTCTTCTTCGTCGATCCAATCGACACATCATCGTATTGAGCAATTGCTTTCTCATCAGAGGAGAGAGTCGTCCCCAACAGAGTCGCCATTTTATTTCACTTAACAAAATGCCCTTAAGGCTTTTGAATGAAAACGAAAGAAAATATACAAAAGTACAAGTAAATTCTGGAAAGTATTAGTTTGGAAGTCTGATCTGAGAGCAATAACTTTATTCTTTGGACCACACGATGATGATGAAGAAAACTTCTTGGAGATGAACAACTGGAAGAACTAAGTCACCAGAAAGGTATCGACATAATTGGCACTGATGGCACAGTCGAATGCTTTCCTGCTTTGCTTCACTCTGTTCTTGAAGAAAAGTTGAAAAGAAATACTCTGAAAAATTACTTTGCTCTGAAAGTATCTGGTCTCCAAAATCTTGTCCTTCTTTCCTAAAAAAGAAGTCTTTATATAGGCTTGTCTTCTGTGCATAAAAAGCATCAATATTGGGTCTCTACGCAGGCTATTAGGATAACTGTCACCCACGTACAGAAATTGGCCTCTACGCCTGTTGATACATGTCTCATAATCCAACAAAATAAGGAGAGCACGTACACACGTTCTTCAAGAAGTGTGGCATGAAGGCCACGTCAGAAAACCACGTTCCCACATAATTAGGACAAACTGTGCATAAAAGATGTTGTTTAAACATGTTCGAGCGTAAAGTAGCTCAAAGTAAGCATGCTTCGTAAAGTGGCTAAAAATAGCCTCGAGCGTAAAGGCTCAAATAAACTCTACGCGCAAAAAAAAGTAGCTGAGATAGCCTTGAGCGTAAAAAGCTCAAACAACTCTTTATGCGTAAAGAAGAAGCTATTCCTCAAGCGTAAAGCAGCTCATCGGCACGCTAAACAACAAACTCCTTGGCTTCTGTGCAGTTATTTTATCAGAAAATTAATCTGTCAGAACAGAATCATCGTGCATTTAATACAGCATGGACAGCTCATTCTTCGCGTAGAAAGGTAAAACTGTTCTCCGTGTAAAGTCTGAATTTAAGGCTTGCGTAGAGTTTTAAGTTTGATTCAGTTTGACCTTTACGTAAAGTCTAATCTGGAACTGTCTTTGAGTAAATATCTCAACTTCCTTGACTTGGTCTTCGAAATTTATTTACGCTTCTACAGCTGCAAGATTAGCAAAGTGCATCAGCTTCCATATTAAATGCTCGGCGTACATGCTCGATGAAGAAATTTTTGAAGGAGGTAGCCATCCTGATCGCTACATCAAGATACGGAACTAGATCTTGATGTCGAACTTCGTATGTGCCTCTAACTTGATTGACAATTAGTTTAGAGTCTCCGTAAACTTCAAGATATTTAATATTCAATTGTTTAGCCAATTGGAGACCAATAAGTAGAGCGTTATATTCAGCCACATTATTAGAACACGACACATCTAAAGAATAAGTTCTTTGAATAGCTAACCCTTCTGGTGAGACGAGGACGATTCTGACTCCAGCAACAATAGCACCTTTTGGCCCAATTCTGGATGCACCATCAAAGAATAAATGCCATGTAAGAATTTCTTTTAAAATCTTGTTGGACTCCAAGGTTTCATCTGGAATCTCGTTGTAGAGTATAGACATTTCGGGTATTGGATGAGCTGCCAAAAAGTCAGCAAGGGCTTGACCTTTAACAGACTTTTGAGGAACATAAACCATATCATATTGTGCTAACAATATGGCCCATGTTGCAAGCCTAGAATTGAGTGCATTGGGCTTCTTCATCAGTACCGGAGAGGGTTAACTCTAGAAATAACATGAATAGTTTGGCCAGTGATATAATGTGTCATCTTTTGAACAACAAACATCAAAGTTGTACATTCTTTTTCCACTAGAGTGTATTGATGCTCAGCTCCAATCATTGTACGGCTAAGGTAATAGATAGCCTGTTCATGACCTTCTTTATTCTTCCGAGCTAATAAAGCAACTAGGGAATGGTCCATTGCTCGAACATACATCAGGAAGGGTATTCCTGACACTGGAGGCACTAGAACTGGAGGGTTCATCGAGTACCGCTTTATGTCTTTAAATGCTTGTTGACATTCTTCAGTCCAAATGAAAGACACACCTTTCTTCATGAGTTGAGTGAACGGTCTACAACGTCTAGAGAGATTTGAGATAAATCTCCTGATATACGCAAGCCGTCCCTGGAATCCTCGTAGCTCTTTTAGGTTGCATGGAGGATGCATCTCTTGAATGACTTTGATCTTCTCGGGATCAACATGTATATCTTTAGAGGTAATGACAAATCCAAGAAATTTGCCACTAAAGACTCCCAGGAATGACTTGGTGGGTTTCATCTTGAGTTGATGCTGGCGTATTAGATCAAAAATAGTTCTCAAGTCTTGAATGTGATCTTCCTTTAGACGACTTTTGACAGCAATATCGTCAACATAACATTCAACAGTTTTTCATAAATAATATCGAAAGATGGTACTCATGGCCCGCTGATAAGTTGCACCAGCGTTCTTAAGACCAAATAGCATGACAGTGTAGCAATAGACTCCAAGAGGAGGGCGGAAAGATGTATGTTTCTTATCTTCTGGATGCATCTTGATTTGATTGTATCCTGAAAATCCATCCATAAAGGACATACGTTCAAATCCGCAAGTATTGTCGGCCATGACATCAATGATTGGAAGAGGGAATTCGTCTTTGGGACAAGCTTCATTAAGATCTCTGAAGTCGATGCAAACTCGAACTTTCCCCATTTTCTTCAAAACTGGGATAACATTAGCTACCTAGTCTGGATGTTGTTCTTCTCTGACAAAATCGTAGGCAATGAGTTTCTTGACTTCAGCTTCTATGGCATCCATCATGTCAGGTCAAAATCAATGTTGTTGATGTTTGACTGGTTTTGCTTTCGACAGAATGTTGAGTTTGTGGGTAGCGATCTGAGGATCCAACCCCGATATGTCTTTATAGCTTCAAGTGAATACATTAATATATTCCCTAATGAGTTGGATTAGTTCTTGTTTATCTGCTTCATGGAGGCTTTTGATGATAAATATCAATTTTGGAGAAGTTTCATCTCCAATATTGACTTGAAGCAACTGATCTTCAGTAGGTGGCTCCCATTGTTCAAAGCGAAGCTCCCATTGAGTATCCATTATTTGTGCCCATAGATCAGATTCAGAGGCTTCGAAAAAGTCTTTGTCATCTTTCGAGAACTCGGCGGTTACCATATTGAAAGATAGAGTCACGCGATGGACGTGCCCTACACTGGTATCTGAATCCCATGAGATAGAATCAGAAGAATTAGATCGTTCTTCTTCCTTAGATTCGGAGGCTTCTGGAGTTGAAATTGGTGAAGTATAACCAAATCCCCGCTTCATTTTGCTGTAGTATTGTTGTGACTTTCCTTTCGGAGCAGGAATACGAATTGGAGTTCGCCTGCCTTTGCCGTCATTGAGACCAACTTTAAAATTATAGCCCATCTTTTGAATAATATCTTTTGATTGCTGACTATAACGACGTAGTTGAAGTCTTCCGTTATCATGATTTTCTTCTTCACTATCAGACGTGATCTTTTGTTCCGTTTCTTTACTAAAAAGTATAGGAAGTTCATCATTCTTCCTGGAAGGAACTAAGAAGAAGGAGTCTTGCATTGGCTCGAGCAATACTTTATTTTGGGAAGCTTCAACTGTTCCTATGGTAAGTGGTTCGAAGTTATCTAACATTTTTAAATAACATCGAGTATAATAAAGAACATCAGTATACTGTAAAGGAGATGCTACTTTATTGATCTATATATCATCATTTACAACATGATCCTTAGCCTTAACAGAAGGCTTAGTAAGGTTGATAACCAGAGGAGGAGAAGGAGAAGGTGGAGGTTTGTTGTGACGAAGTTCGATAACAAGAGGCTCAGAAGAGGTGAGCTCCCTTTCTTTCTTTTCTACGGCAGGAGGCTGTTTGTTATGAGAGGAAAGATGTATAGTCAAACGTCTGAGAAGAAGAGGGACGAGTAGCACGTCCTTTGATGGGGATCATGAAAACATCTTTTGAAGTATGTTTCTGATCTTCCTCACTATCCATCGCCAATACAACTTTCATGAACTCCTCCTTGTACATCCGAGAGTCTGTAAAATATGCTTCAATGCCCCTGAAAGGATTCAAGTCGGCTACTTTCTTTTGGACTATTCTATTGATGTCCACATATTTGAAGCATTGATGTAAAGCAGATGGTACAATGTTATGCTCATGTAGAAAGGGTTTTCCAGAAAAGCAGTGTAAGAGCCGTAATTATCGATCACGTAGAAAGTAACCTTTGTACGAAGATTGCCTATTTGAACTTTCAGGCGAATCTTTCCCAAAGGTCCACTTCTCCCGGAATTGAATCCCAAGATTGTCGTAATGGTTGTTGAAAGATTGTGTACAGGAATTTTTAATACATCTAGTAGAGTCTTTGGCATGATGCTAAGTGCAGACCCGGGATTGATCAAAATACTATCAACTTTCATAGTATCGACATATCCCGTGAAGTAGAGGGGTCGATCATGACGATTATCTTCCAACAGCATATCATCTTGGGTAAAGGTGATGTTTGGCATCAATTCCATCACACTATGACAATGAAGGCATGTTATAGGCTCATCCTCTGGTTTCTTGAGAAGTGTTAGACAAGTATCAGCTTGCGTCAAAACTTCACTCAATGTCTCTCGAGTTTCCTTCGAAAGATGGAGTAGTTCAAAAATTGACAATCTTGTCGGGGTATTAGCCAGCTGAGCCAGTATGTCACAGTTATATGGCTTCTCAAGTCCCAAAGTTGGAGTCTTCTTCAATACTTTATCAAAACGGACAAGTTGTTTTCCTTTATCGGCTGTCGTCGGTTTGGGAAGAGTTGACTCTATTGGAGGTGATGAAGCTGATGGAAAATTGACAGCAGGAGAAGATGGTACTTGAGGAGCCTTCAGAGCTGGAGCAAGGTTTTCTTGACCTTCTGAATAGTCTCTTAGGTAAGGTTTCCCAGACCTGGTACCAGTTAAGACTTCTTCTTCAGATATAGACTCAAAGGACACCATATTGCAACTCTTTGCCTAGATCTTGTTTCTGGAAGGTTTCTTTTGGCAAGATGGAGAGTTTGTCCAGTAACCCAAACCCACCCGAGATTGGTTGTGAGAAAAACATAGAAAAAGAGGTATATGAGATCCTTTTCCATGGTTCAGACCCGAAGCCTTTTGTAAATCATATCCCATTTTTGTCATTAATTCACGAGATTGTGGACTATAGAGATGGAAAACTGGTTGGTATTTGGCTTCTAATTTTGACAATGTTGTCTCAGTAGGGAAAGAAGAAGAAGGATTATCTGCTGCCGAGATGAAGGTAGCAGTTAAAGGTGGAAGATAATGTTCACCAAATGAAACTATATGACTTGATTTATTTTTAGTGGCCTTCTTAGACTTGGTGGAAGAAGATGGTGTTTCAAAGTCTACCACTAAATCTGGATGGATCTATATAATTTCTCTTCTATCAGTGGATAGAGGGACAAGACCATCAGTTTGTGCAGGTGGAAGATTAACAATCTCTAAAGTAGTTCTCAGGATGGGGATGATGCCGTCCTGCAAAAGTTAAGCTTGAAAATCTCCAAACTGTAAAGAGACGACATTGGCCGTTACAGTTTTCTCGTCTTGTTGGAGAGTGATTGCACCAGAATTGACCATCTCCTGAATTTTACCCTTGAGCACATAGCACGCTCGAGTTGGATGCCCAATAAACCTGTAGTAAACACAATATTTAGGATGGTCAGTCTTACCAACTTTATCTGGCTATTTAGGTTCTGGCAGTTGGAGTTTATTGCTCTTGATGAGGCAATCAAAGATACTCAAGATATCATTTTCATTAAAAAAGTATTCTTTTTTTTGGACGTGGTGCCCGTTGTGGTGGTACTATTGGGGTAGATGTTGGCTGATTTACATTGATAGCTAGGGCTTCTTTGGCTTTGAGGTTAATGGACAAAGTCTTCTTGCTCTTGCAATTATTCTGACGACCATTATTATTTGGTGTAGCACGTTTATCTTTGTCAAGATTAGGCATTTGAATGCCTAATTGCTTGAATTTGTCAGCGCTCACTTCTGCTGCTTTGACGTTCATTATGAAAGAAGACCAATCCTGGAACTGTGTTGACCCTGTCCACATGCTGATTATAGACAACATGTTTGATTTGCAAGTGTTTATAGTCAAAGCATCTGGGGTTCCGAGAGGCATTTTGAGTGCTTCACGGCGGAACCGTTCAATAAAACGTTCAGAAGTTTTATTATGTCGTTGTTTGATTTTGATGAGAGCAGACATAGTCATGTCGTTGGTTCCATCATAAAATCATTCCAAGAACATTTGTTTGAACCTAGCGAAAGAGGTTATACACCCATCTGGTAAACTACGATACTGGTCATATGCTGCACCAGCTAAACAGTCGACAAATACTCCAGTACGAAGAGCATCATTTGGTTGAAGTTGATCAGTCATTATTTGGAGACGTGCTGCCATCAAACAGCATAATAGTAGGGGGTTTGTATTTAGGAAGAAATTGGATCTCTTTCCATTCTATGGGATAGGGTTGTTTGATCCCAAGCTTCTGCAGGCCATCATTCTGTTTGAAAGCTTCAAATTGAGTACGTAAAATTTTTACGGCCTCATTGGTATCTTCCATTGATTGTGGAGTAGTTGATTGATTAAGTATGTTAGGAGGGGGTACCACATGATAAGTATCACCCCCGGCACCAGATTGACTTGGAATAGCCTGCACAGGAATGGAAGCGGTGTGAGGAGATTGTACCCCAGATCAATATTGGTGGGAACTCATGTTGTTATAGGTTCCTCAGTCGGAATCAGATTCGCGACCGGTGGAACTGTATGTTGTGCCATAATCATAGCATGCATGCCTGTCATTATCTTAGCCATGTTCTTCAAACTAGCCTCCAAAGCAGCAATTCTCTGCTCTTGACTGGAAGAACTGGAAGTATCTTGATCTTCTGTGACGGCATAAGCAGCACTTCTCTAGCCCTCAAAGATGAGCTAGTGGAAAGGATGGTCCTTTCAGAACTTTTACTGTCAGCATGAAAGTCACATAAAGAACTACCTCCAGAATAAGTGATAGGGATATCTTTTTGACTGAAGGAATCTTGGTTAGAATCAAGAAGATTCTTTTGACCGATTGTGTCTTGGTCGGAAAGAAGATCCTTTTGACCGATTATTTGTCGGTTTCTTAATCTAGTATATTGGTATACTCCTTCACTGGCTTCATGAATCCGATCTAAGTACTGTTGATTGGGATTGCAGGATGTATTACGTCTTGGACATTTTCTACCCAGTGCTTCGAGATTCCATGATGACAGGAGCATAGAGTAATTCATCTTCATCCACTAGGATTGGTTCAGGAGTCTGAACATAATTCAAACGGTCAAAGACGGACCGCTTGGCTGATGACAGCAACATTTGATGACAACTTCATGGTGGTGAATACAATGATACTGTTGCTGTTGGACCACCGTTGGATAGGATGGATTTGCAACCTTCCGTTTCTGTATTAAGAGTTCACGAAGGTCACTAACAGGGCGAGAAAAAGTTGCAGGAATGTTGTCTTTGACGATATTCGGGACATAATTCATGTTCCTGAGGTGTCTCGTACCTTGAGTGTACAAGGATGTGGTAAGTTGGTTAGCATAAGTTATAGGATTTTTCACCTCAGTATTCTTCTTCTAGCGCAAGTTAGCAATTGGTGTAGGTTGCGCTTGATACATCTTGTGATTTCTCGAGGTTGACCCTAATTGGCACCAATTGATATAGGCGCATAAGTCTGACAGGGGAGCTACTTGTGCATCTACTTGAGATACTAGTAGTTTGCCTTGTCGAGATCTTGAGATACATAGGGTTGGTAGATCCTGCCCTGCCTCTTTGGAGTAGGCATAATACCGTTTTGCATGGAAGGTTTATGTAACACCCAGTTTTCCAGATGAGGGTAATTTTGACATTTTATAATTATAATTATTATTTATTGATATTTATTTCACATTATGATTTTTGGTAATTTTTAATAATTTTTAAACTATTTAAAATCTGGTTTAAGTCATGACTTATGATTTTGATGTGCTGTCAGTGAAACCCTAGAGACTGCATGACCTAGAGCCTAACCATGTCATTAGGATGATTTAATTATCATTTTTAGCCTAGGGGTAATTTGGTCATTTTGACTTATTTGAATTATTTGACGATTTATTGAATTGGTGAATTCTAGTTTGACCTTGACTTGTTGAGACCTAGTGAACTAGCCTAGAAGCTAACCCTAGCCCTGGTGACCCTAGTCTAACTTAGGTTAACCTACTTTTAGTCATTAGAAACTAATTTTGGATTAGGAGGATTATTTTAAGTGAATTTAAGTCATGGCTTGTGGGTTCATGATATGACTTATGGTTTAATGATTTGATTGATCATGACTTGGCCCATGGCCCATGATTTAACACCCTAACCCTAATTCCTTCCTTTATGAACAGCCACATAGGGATCCCTACCCTATATAAACACTTATTCATTAGGGCTTGCCTCCTTTATTTCATTCCAACACTTGGAGAAAGAAAGGTATTTGTCCCCCTTCCAAAAATCTTCATAAATCCATTTTAATTCCTTTTTAATCCTAGTTTCTTGCATTAGAGCCTAATTTTCTCCTATTTTCTGATTGTGGAATCCCAGCTTTGGGATAATTTTGGAGCTTTTGCCATCAAGAGGAAGAATCCCCCATTTGAAGCTTTTCCAAGCTTTTTGCACATATAGGTAAAACCCTTTAAATTGATTTAGATTTCGGTTTTCTTTGCACTTAGGGATAGATCTAGGAGTCCCCTAGGTGTCCCCAAAATTTGGGTGGATTTTGTGTCCGTTTGATGTCTGTATCGGACACGTGTCATAGGGTATGTTAGGTGTTCGACAAAATGCCTCTAAGGATTTTATTTTCGATTTTTGCTAAACTAATTACATGGTTGTTTAGCCTAATAGGTGTATTTTACAACCCAACTTGACTGAGTCGAAATTAGACACGTTTGGACCCTATTTTGGCACTTGGACACGTAGTACGAGATACCGTACGGGGCTCGAACGGCTGCCCTGCTGCTCGGGTGTCCTAGCGAACACGACACGACGACTCAGGTCATGAAACTTGATAGACACGTTGCCCTAGTGACTGACACGACACCTATAAATTTTCACGAGTTCTCGTTAACTGTGCGCAAAGGAATCGAGCCTGCACTGACTTTATACTGCATGTCCACACACGAAATACCCCACTGATACGTGTCTCGTGCTCAGGACACACGACCCGTGGACCCTCGTGTCATGTCCAATGGATAGCCCTAGTATTGGGCTACACGTGGGTATGACCACGAGGCGTGTCGAGCTTGGTGTCGTGCTCACGAGACACGGACACACGCGCACCACACTTTGTTTACTTGTCCTCTCCTCTGTGTTTTTCGTGTTTGGACACCTTCGTGTCCTGATTTCTGGACACGAACGAACACGTAGACATGCCTGGTATGTTCATAACTCTGTACACTATATATTTCTAATAAATTTCGAGTTGTGGTTAAAGGATTGGTTTTGCAAAATAGAGTAAAACTATGTATCAGTTCATCCCAGTTATTGAACTGTACAGTTGCTGTATAAACCTGAGATGGTTCAGAATTTCAAACCTGAGTTTAGGTTGGAATTTGGGTTCTTGAATCTAACTGATACATGAGAATATAGGGTTGAATGGGTTTCGATTACTGATACTTACATAACCTGATATTGAATTCGAAAACAGGAATTTAACTCCTTGAGTTCAGTTTGGGTAAGATGGGGTTAACTGGAATTGGATTTGAATAAGTTTTTAGAGATTTTTGTATCATTTTAACTGTTTCATATTTATATATATATTACAGTTTGAATTTGATATTGAGTTAGGTTTTCGAATGCAATGCTCATATTGAACTGAATTCATTTCCAGTTTTTGACACTCACTTGGGTTTTAGATGTCTGGGTTCGAAACTGTTAAACTGAGAATGTATAAACCTGAGATGAGTACAGGATTTGAAACCTGGGTTGATTAGAAGTTATCTAAGAAATTGAGTTTGTGGCTGATGTTGGTTTCATGGGTAATCGGGTTATGTTAAGAGAGAATTGGAGTTAACTGGAATTTGAGTTCAGGTTTGGTTGGGGTTCAATCGAACCTGAGTTACATATAGAAGTTCCTGAGATTCAAAGGAACCCTCATAAGTAGTCCATGTAATGTTATAACCTGCCCTGCCATTCGAAAATACTAGATCCTTGTATTGCCTACACACCAATTCCCTGCACCTTCATTACAGAACTTCCTGCAATCTATAAACCTCTGCCTGCATATTAGAGTGTCCTGCATCTCCCATATTCAGTCACCCATGTACCTTGAGTTCAGTCCTCTGAGTAAGATTTAGTCTCCTACTAGTTGATGTCCAAGTTCTAATGCACTGACTAAGTAAATATAGGTATAGTGGTCCCTCATGTATAGCTCATATCTCACTAGTGTTTAGTCCAATTGTTAATTTTGTTATGTTTCAGTCTATACATATCTTAGGTGTTCAATTAACCCACACACCCTCCTTATTCCTGTCACTCTTTAACTAATACACATACACACATATGTGATTCCTACACTGTCAACTATCTAACACACACACCCTCCATGACATTTTACCCACACACTCACATTATTAGCCTATATACTCCATCACACAAACACACATATATGGAATCCTGTCATCCTATTGTTCCCTATCACACACTCCTACACACACACCACATACATTTACATGTACACCAAACACTCATACACACACTACACATATGTATGCAAGGTAGGTAAGGTATAGATGCAAGTTGTATGTAAAGTAATGCAATGTTCAATATTGACAAACCCTATACTTACCTCATGTACCCATTACACTATGTCCCTACACATTGCTATGACACTATGTTGACACTATCACTATGACACTAGTGCACATTGAAGCATATTGCACTTGGTCCTTCCTACATGTTCACTCACCCTATTCTCTTCCATATATATGTTGTGTGTGATTAGCTTAGCTTGGTTTGGCTTGTGTTTGTAATTGGGTTCTAAACTAGATTGGTTAGGCCTAGATTGACTAGAATGACTTGTTAGTCTAGGTTTAGACTTGGAATGGTTTAGTTGACCTAGTTGACCTAGTTTGACTTCTAGGGTTGACCGGAGTTGACTTAGAGCTGACTTTGACCTAGTTTGACCTAGAAATCATATAGTTTGCATTGTACCTTTTATTTTCTTTATATTGAACATGTTATAACCCATACTGCTCTATTTAGGACATTGTGACTCTGGTGCAGGCATCTGATATTACACTACTCTTTTCAGAGTAGTAGGCGAGTACATTCTCTGATAGTTCTCTCATTTATTTGTTAATTACTGTACTTCACTTCTAGTTAGCTGTATGTGATTCTCAGTTACAAATACGTATTGTTATTTCTGAATCCCTGTATACGATACACATACTTACTCGTCTTACCTCTATTATTTGAATCACCATACGAATCACTATTCGAACCACCTATTCGTATCTTCATGTGCTGGTTGGACTTTTATTCGATTGATGTGTCGGATTTTGGATTCATTGTATTAGATGGGCGGGGAAATATTTGATTAGACATGTGAACATTCCTACTATTCGAACCACCCCCTGTGAATGATATTCGAACGATAGCCATCCCACACTTGGCCAGGTGTGCGATGTGCCGAATTTACCCATAGCCGTTTATATGTCTATCTAAGTATTTTAAAACACACTTGGAGAATTTATTCGAATCATTGTTAGAACATCATGTGAATCACTATTCGTATCACCTTATTCGATTCACCTTATTAGAACAATGATTAGAATCACATTCGACTCATCTTATATTAGACTCACATTGGGATTACACTCGACTTATATTGTACCATCTGAACTCATTATGTTACTCTAGTTCAGCTAGATCTTATTTTACAGTCTTCATTGCTATGTTTCTCTTCTTGTTTAGTCACCTTACTTTTCTTGTACCTTAACTGCTCTCTACATCATTACTCGTACAAACTGCCATATTCATCAATACAATTGTCTATAACTGCTTTATAGTTCTCTGTCATTTACTTGGGATTTCTTGATGAATTGTATTCATTCCTGTCCTGACTGGACCTGTTGAAAATATTACAGATGCTTGCCTTGAGGATATTTGCCCTACTTGCCTTGAAGAAGGAGATGGTTAGCTACCTTTGGCCCAGACACTCAGGGGTGATCGGGAGACTAGCTAGTAGACTTGGTTTAGTTTTTATGTTTTAGAACTTGAATTGTAATAACTGAAATACGAGTTTGTATTTGAGTTTGTTTGAGATATTATTATTTAGTAGTTTATAAATATTATTGTTTAGTCTTTAGTTATAACTTCTGTGTTATCTTATCATGCTTAGACTGTGATTGAGATTTCATTATATCTATACTTGTCCTCCATTCGGAGTTGAGATTTGACAAGTACATTATATAATTGCGTGAGTTGTTGATTAGATAGTAACTTAGGACAACGTTCTACCGCCGACACTGCGGCGTAGGCTGGACGTACCCACTTCTTGTGCCCCTACACAGGGTGCGGGTCATGACACGTTTTTAGTGGTGGCCCATGCAGGTCGAGAGTCACGTTAGTGCGATATCGTGGTAGTACGGCGACTTAGTTGTACTGCTGCGAGCCTGCGATAGGACTGAGAGATAGGCTTTACCGGAGAGGCACTCAATCACAGTTAGGAAAAATTCTACTTCAATTCATGCCATCTATACATCTTGCTGATTGTCTTCCTTGAAAATTTACTGTCCTCCTTTGATTTATCGCTTCTATCTCAGTATTGATTCCTTGTTTGATCTGTCTCCACGATGGTCGAGACTAGATCCCATCGCTCCGGACCGAGGGACACTGCTGAGAGGTCTGCCACCTCTCGTCTTGAGCAGCCAGCCCCCGATACCGTGGCATCAGTTCAGCCAGCAGGGGTAGGTATTTTAGCTGCCTTTGGAGGAGCCCCTCCACCAGTGCATAGACAGAGCCCGATCATCCCAGAGATGCCTTTCCAGCAGCCGCCGCCTACAGGATACGTAGATGCAGCACATATATTCGCCTACTTCCAGCAGTTTATGGACAGGCAGCAGGCCCGACAGGACAGGGGCCTGGAGTTGGCCCTTACGGCAGTCGCAGCTCGACCAGAAGTCCAGCAGCCGAGGACACCGGGGATAGAGCAGTTCCAGAAAATGAGCCCCAGAGATTTCCTGGGGATAGAGGGGATTTTATATGCTGACGAGTGGATCGAGCATATAGAGGAGATCTTTCGCCTGGCCCGGATACCGACAGATCTCTAGATAGAGGCAGCAGCTAGCCGGATGCGAGATCTTGCTCGCACCTGGTATCAGTCAGACCCCAGGGTGGGGGTAGCTGGACAGACCTGGAAGGAGTTCAAGGGCTTCTTCAAGAAGAAGTTCTTTCCAGATTCAGCGCTCAGAGCCTTGGAGTCGCAGTTCGAGAGCTTAGTTCAAGGGAGCCTGTCAGTGGAGGAGTACGCTGGGGAGTTCGGCCGCCTAAGCAGATTCATAGAGGGCTTGAGCGAGGCGGCGAAGGCCCAGAGGTTCCGGAAGGGTCTGGTCAAGGAAGTCAAGTCCTTGACCAAGGGCAACAGGGATGCCACTTTTGAGGAGATTTTGACGGGAGCCTTATTGGCTGAGGATGATCTTGAGCTTAGGCTCAAGAGGGGGCGAGACCCAGTTGGGGGCAGCAGCAGCGGAGGCCAGGCCAAGAGGCCTCACGTACAGATTCAGCAGATGCAGGCACAGGTAAGAGTATAGCAGGCACAGCATCAGCATAGAGGGCAGGACCGCACGGTGCAGACTTGTGCTTACTGCAAGAGGGCAGGGCACGTTTGGGAGACTTGTTATAGGAGGCGGAAGGTTTGTCTGTTCTGTGGATCCGCTGCTCATCAGGTCAGGGATTGCCCTACTGCACTCGTATATGACGGAGCACCGGGTCAGAGAGAGGGAGCTAGGCCACCTGTAGTGCAGCACCACGCCCAGAAGGGTGGAGCTTTTGCGATGGCAGTCGAGGAGACCGACGCTGCATGTGATGGGTTAGAAGGTTCGTCTTCCTGTTCTTCTTCCCCACTTTCATGTGTGATTTCCATTAGTACCTGCCAGGATATTGCTTGTGATTGCTAGATAGTATAGCTACCCTGTTCGAGACTGTGAAATCATGACCCGTAAGATTATGTTTGCATGATTATCTCTTGACCTTGATTGTTTGGGTTTGACCTAGAAGGGGTGCGATCATTTTAATTTCGAGGACGAAATTTTTCTAAGGGGGGTAGGATTGTAACACCCAGTTTTCCAGATGAGGGTAATTTTGACATTATGTAATTATAATTATTATTTATTGATATTTATTTCATATTATGATTTTTGGTAATTTTTTGATAATTTTTAAACTATTTTAAATCTGGTTTAAGTCATGACTTGTGATTTTGATGTGCTGCCAGTGAAACCCTAGAGACTGCATGACCTAGAGCCTAACCATGTCATTAGAATGATTTAATTATCATTTTTAGCCTAGGAGTAATTTGGTCATTTTGACTTATTTGAATTATTTGATGATTTATTGAATTGGTGAATTCTAGTTTGACCTTAACTTGTTGAGACCTAGTGAACTAGCCTAGAAGCTAACCCTAGCCATGGTGACCCTAGTCCAACTTAGGTTAACCTACTTTTAGTCATTAGAAACTAATTTTGGATTAGGAGGATTAGTTTAAGTGAATTTAAGTCATGGCTTGTGGGTTCATGATATGACTTATGGTTTAATGATTTGATTGATCATGACTTGGCCCATGGCCCATGATTTGACACCCTAACCCTAATTCCTTCCTTTATGAATAGCCACATTGGGATCCCCACCCTATATAAACACTTATTTATTAGGGCTTGCCTCCTTTATTTCATTCCAACACTTGGAGAAAGAATGATATTTGTCCCCCTTCCAAAAATCCCCATAAATCCATTTTAATTCCTTTTTAATCCTAGTTTCTTGCATTAGAGCCTAATTTCCTCCTATTTCTGATTGTGGAATTTAATCCCAGGTTTGGGACAATTTTGGAGCTTTTGCCATCAAGAGGAAGAATCCCCGATTTGAAGCTTTTCTAAGCTTTTTGCACATATAGGTAAAACCCTTTAAATTGATTTAAATTTCAGTTTTCTTTGCAGTTAGGGCTAGATCTAGGAGTCCCCTAGGTGTCCCCAAAATTTGGGTGGATTTCGTGTCCGTTTGGTGTCCGTATCGGACATGTGTCATAGGGTATGTTAGGTGTTCGACGAAATGCCTCTAAGGATTTTATTTTCGATTTTTGCTAAACTAATTACATGGTTGTGTAGCCTAATAGGTGTATTTTACAACCCAACTTGACTGAGTCAAAATTAGACACGTTTGGATACTGTTTTGGCACTTGGACACGCAGCACGAGACACCGTACGGGGCTCGTGCGGCTGTCCTGCTGCTCGGGTGTCCTAGTGGATACGACACTGTGACTTAGGTCATAAAACTTGATAGACACGTTGCCCTAGTGACTGACACGACACCTATAAATTTTCACGAGTTTTCGTTAACTGTGCGCAAAGGAATCGAGCCTGCACTGACTTTGTACTACCTGTACACACACGGAAATACCCCACTGATACGTGTCTCGTGCTCAGGACACGCGACCCGTGGATACCTCGTATCATATCCAGTGGGTAGCCCTAGTATTGGGCTACACGTGGGTATGACCACGAGGTGTGTCGAGCTTGGTGTCGTGCTCACGAGACACGGACACACGCGCAGCACACTGTGTTTACTTGTCATCTCCTCTGTGTTTTTCGTGTTTGGACACCTTCGTGTCCTGATTTCTGGACACGAACGGACACGTAGACATGCCTGGTATGTTCATAACTCTGTACACTATATATTCCTAATAAATTTTGAGTTGTGGTTAAAGGATTGGTTTTGCGAAATAGAGTAAAACTATGTATCAGTTCATCCCAGTTATTGAACTGTACAGTTGCTGTATAAACCTGAGATGGTTCAGGATTTCAAACCTGAGTTTAGGTTGGAATTTGGGTTCTTGAATCTAACTGATACATGAGAATATAGGGTTGAATGGGTTTCGATTACTGATACTTACATAACCTGATATTGAATTCGAAAACAGGAATTTAACTCCTTGAGTTCAGTTTGGGTAAGATGGGGTTAACTGGAATTGGATTTGAATAAGTTTTCAGAGATTTTTGTATCATTTTAACTATTTCATATATATATATATATATTACAGTTTGAATTTGATATTGAGTTAGGTTTTCGAATGCAATGCTCATATTGAACTGAATTCATTTCCAGTTTTTGACACTCACTTGGGTTTTAGATGTCTGGGTTCGAAACTGTTAAACTGAGAATGTATAAACCTGAGATGAGTACAGGATTTGAAACCTGGGTTGATTAGAAGTTATCTGAGAAATTGAGTTTGTGGCTGATATTGGTTTCATGGGTAATCGGGTTATGTTAAGAGAGAATTGGAATTAACTGGAATTTGAGTTCAGGTTTGGTTGGGGTTTAATCGAACCTGAGTTACATATAGAAGTTCCTGAGATTCAAAGGAACCCTCATAAGTAGTCCCTGTAATGTTATAACCTGTCCTGCCCTTCGAAAACACTAGATCCTTGTATTGCCTACATACCAATTCCCTGCACCTTCTTTACAGAACTTCCTGCAATCTATAAACCTCTGCCTGCATATTAGAGTATCCTGTATCTCGCATATTCAGTCACCCATGTACCTTGAGTTCAGTCCTCTGAGTAAGATTCAGTCTCCTACTAGTTGATGTCCAAGTTCTAATGCACTGACTAAGTAAATGTAGGTATAGTGGCCCCTCATGTATAGCTCATATCTCACTAGTGTTTAGTCCAATTGTTGATTTTGTTATGTTTCAGTCTATACATATCTTAGGTGTTCAATTAACCCACACACCCTCCTTATTCCTGTTACTCTTTAACTAATACACATACACACATATGTGATTCCTACACTGTCAACTATCTAACACACACACCCTCTATAACATATTACCCACACACTCACATTATTGGCCTATATACTCCATCACACAAACACACATATATGGAATCCTGTCATCCTATTGTTCCCTGTCACACACTCCTACACACACACCACATACTTTTATATGTACACCAAACACTCATACACACACTACACATATGTATGCAAGGTAGGTAAGGTATAGATGCAAGTTGTATGTAAAGTAATACAATATTCAATGTTGACAAACACTATACTTACCTCATGTACCCATTACACTATGTCCCTACACATTGCTATGACACTATGTTGACACTATCACTATGACCCTAGTGCACATTGAAGCATATTGCACATGGCCCTTCCTACATGTTCACTCACCCCTATTCTCTTCCATATATATGTTGTGTGTGATTAGCTTAGCTTGGTTTGGCTTGTGTTTGTAATTGGGTTCTAAACTAGATTGGTTAGGCCTAGATTGACTAGAATGACTTGTCAGTCTAGGTTTAGACTTGGAATGGTTTAGTTGACCTAGTTGACCATAGTTTGACCTAGTTTGACTTCTAGGGTTGACCAGAGTTGACTTAGAGCTGACTTTGACCTAATTTGACCTAGAAATCATATAGTTTGCATTGTAGCTTTTATTTTCCTTATATTGAACATGTTATAACCCATACTGCTCTATTTAGGACATTGTGACTCTGGTGCAGGCATCTGATATTACACTACTCTTTTCAGAGTAGCAGGCGAGTACATTCTCTAATAGTTCTCTCGTTTATTTATCAATTACTGTACTTCAGTTCTAGTTAGCTGTATGTGATTCTCTGTTACAAACACGTATTGTTATTTCTGAATCCCTGTATACGACACACATACTTACTCGTCTTACCTCTATTATTCGAATCACCATACGAATCACTATTCGAACCACCTATTCGTATCTTCATGTGCTGGTTGGACTTTTATTCGATTGATGTGTCGGATTTTGGATTCATTGTATTAGATAGACGAGGAAATACTTGATTAGACATGAACATTTCCACTATTCGAACCACCCCCTGTGAATGATATTCGAACGATAGCCATCCCACACTTGGCCAGGTGTGCGATGTGCCGGATTTACCCATAGCCGTTTACATGTCTATCTAAGTATTTTAAAACACACTTGGAGAATTTATTCAAATCATTGTTAGAACATCATGTGAATCACTATTCGTATCACCTTATTCGTATCACCTTATTCGATTCACCTTATTAGAACAATGATTAGAATCACATTCGACTCATCTTATATTAGACTCACATTGGGATTACACTCGACTTATATTGTACCATCTGAGCTCATTATGTTACTCTAGTTCAGCTAGATCTTATTTTACAGTCTTCATTGCTATGTTTCTCTTCTTGTTTAGTCACCTTACTTTCCTTGTACCTTAACTGCTCTCTAAATCATTACTCGTACAAACTGCCATATTTATCAATACAACTGTCTATAACTGCTTTATAGTTCTCTGTCACTTACTTAGGATTTCTTGATGAATTGTACTCGTTCCTGTCCTGACTAGACCTGTTGCAAATATTATAGATGCTTGCCCTAAGGATATTTGCCCTACTTGCCTTAGAGTAGGAGTTGGCTTAGCTACCTTTGGCCCCGACACAAAGGAGTGATCGGGAGACTAGCTAGTAGACTTGGTTTAGTTTTTATGTTTTAGAACTTGAATTGTAGTAACTGAGATACGAGTTTGTATTTGAGTTTGTTTGAGATATTATTATTTAGTAGTTTATAAATGTTGTTGTTTAGTCTTTAGTTATAACTTCTGTGTTATCTTATCGTGCTTAGACTGTGATTGAGATTTCATTATATCTATACTTGTCCTCCGTTCGAAGTTGAGATTTGACAAGTATATTATATAATTGTGTGAGTTATTGATTAGATAGTAACTTAGGACAGCGTTCTACCGCCGATACTGCGGCGTAGGCTGGACGTACCCACTTCTCGTGCCCCTACACAGGATACGGGTCGTGACAGTTTAGTCTGAATAGAACCCATCTTTCTGACAGAGATTTGGTTGTCTCTGTTAAGAAGAATAGAATTCCTATCGGAATTAGCAGTACTTTCCATCCAGTCAACGACTCGAGCAGAATGAGGAAAAGCTAAAAAGCGTTTTCCTTGATTTAGTGATTTCTCACTAAACTTCTGATTTGGTCGCAAAGAGGGAATCAATAAACAGTGCTTCTCTTTTCGTTGTGCTAGTGCAAAAGTACGTACAGGTTGCGCCAGGGCATGAACATGCGCAAGTCGTGCCGAAGCAGAAACATGCACAAGTTGCGTCGGAGAAGAAAAGGCCAAAGGGCGCTTTCCTTTAGGTTATGCCAAAGCAGTGATGGGCGTAAGTTGCACAGAAGCAAGAATGGGTGCAGTTTGCGCAAAGGAAGTGAAGGCCAAAGGGTGCTTTCTTTTGTTTTGTCCAGCAGTGTGTCGAGACGAAGTCTCCTTCGATTTCAGAGTCGAAGAAGTAGAGGGTTAGCTAAAAGGCTGTTTCCCTTAGGTTGCGCCAAAGCAGTGATGGACGTAAGTTGCACAGAAGCAAGAACAGGTACAGGTTGTGCCAGGAAAGAGAAGGCCAAAGGGCGCTTTCCCTTATTTTGGACAGCGGTGTGTTGAAACAAAATCTCCTTCGATTTTAGAATTGGAGAAGTGGAGGGATTAGCCGAAAGACTGTCTCCCTTAGATTGCACCAAGGCAGTGATGGGCGCAAGTTGCGTAGAGGCAGGGGATTGTGCCATCGAGGACTTAGGAGTCCAAACAGAGCGCGTCTTGCTCTTAATAGCAGTAGCAGTGCGCTTGGCACCCCCAGCATTGATCATGGCCTCATAGGCTGTCTGGTCGACTTGAATGACCAGGGTCTTCTGCGTCTTGCCAATTGATGCCGTATCACATTGAGTTGTCACTTTCTCGTCGGAGGAGAAAGTCGTCTCCAGCAGAGTTGCCATTTTGTTTACAAAAACAAAAGTTTTTATTATAAACTTAGAAAAGAATACAATAGTACAATTAATTTCTGGGAAAGTACAACTATAGAAATCTGATCAGAAGACGATCACTTTATCCCTTGGACGATGTGATATCGAAGACACGAGCCTCTGGAGGATGCAACAGCACTTTAACAAGAGATTATGATAGTTCTTAATCCTTTGAGATTGACTTGAAACTCTATTTATAGAGTTCTTGAAATAACTATTTAGCAGTTATTCTAGGTTTCGCGTGCTTCAGGTTGCGCGCCTCCTATTCACTTGAGCGAACGGTTGCACTAACTATTGTGGATGCATGGCATCGTTTGATTGAGATGCGAGTGGTCATGAGCAATGTAGTGGGCATATTCTACGAAGTTAGTGGCTTGTGCGCCACGTCACCCTATCCTGAATACTATTTGATCACCTTGCGCGAGCTTCATCAGGTTGCGCTTGTGCGTAATGTAACAACCTGTGCAAGCGGTTTACACCAACTGCTGTGGACGTGTGGCATCGTTTGATTGAGATACGCGTGGTCATGGGCAGTGTAGTGGGCACGCTCTGCGAAGTTGGTGGCTTGTGCCCACGTCACCCTATTTTAAAATAAGAGTTGATCAAGTGGCGCCCACTTGTCAGGCTGCACATGGGCACAACTCAACGACTGGTGCCTTTGACTAGGTCTTCTGTGTTGTACTGATTAATCCTCGCACCATACAGTGACTTGCGTGAACTAGCTGTCAGCATTAATTACATGCTGACAAAATCTTCTCGAGCGCCGCATTACGCGGGATTCGAATTGATTTTCCTTAATCCCCGTGCTGTCAGTTGTCAGGAAATGATTATGTTGTTACAGCTTCTCGAGGAAGTGCACCACGTGGCGCTCGTGTAACCTGACTTCAGCGCAACCTGACATTGGGGCAGCCTGATGCTGCACAACTTGATTGTTTGGCACAATATAATATTTTGGCGCCATCTAATGATCGAACACTTTGATGGATGGTGCATTTTAATTTTTATCCTCTACAATGATGAGGATATTGTACTCTGTAATATTGTTGGAGTACGGCTATGAAAGGGAATAGGCACGCTGGATGACCAGCTTGTCGGGGGAGATCAGGACTATCCCTACTCCTGCGATGATCTGGCCTTTAGGCCATGTTCTTGAAGCACCGTCGAAGAACATCTGCCAAACGGGGTTCTCTTCGATAATGTTTGATTTTTGCACTTCATCTGGAATGTCTTCATAGAATCTGGATGATTTCGGAATTGGGCACGTGGCTAGGAAATCGGCCAGTGCTTGGCCCTTGACAGCCTTTTGCGGGACAAATACCATGTCATATAGTGTCAATAGTATCGCCCTAGTAGCCAATCGACAATTTAGTGCTCCCGGCTTTGTCATGAGGACTCTGAACGGATTGACTCGGGAGATGACATGAATTGTCTTTCCCGAGACATAATGGCGAGTCTTCTGGATAGCGAACACTAGAGCTAGACATTCTTTTCGACGGGGTTGTACCGGTGTTCGGCCCCAATTATTGTCCTGCTGAGGTAGTAGATGGCTTACTCGTGGCCCGTATCATTGTTCTGGGCCAACAAAGCGCCAAGGGAATGATCCATTGCACGGACATAGAGTAGAAATGCTTTTCCTGTGACGGACGCCACCAAGACTGGTGGGCTCATCAGATAGGCTTTAATATCGTCAAAGGCTTTCTGACATTCTTCTGTCCAGACATAGGAGACTCCCTTCTTCATGAACTTGGTGAAGGGTTGGCATTTCCCAGAAAGGTTCGCGATAAACCTTCGGATGTATACGAGACGTCCCTGCAGGCCTCAAAGTTCTTTAAGGTTCTTCAGAGGGTCCATGTCAAGGATGGATTTAGTTTTCTCGGGGTCGACATGGATGCCTTTTGCAGTGATAATGAAGCCCAAAAACTTTCCACTGGAAACCCCAAAGAAAGATTTGGCGGGGTTCATCTTGAGCTGATGTGCCCGCATGAGAACGTAGACTGTCTTCAGATCTTGTAGGTGATCGCCTCGAAGATGGCTCTTGATGGCAATATCTTCAACATAGCATTCGACTGTTTTATGGAGGTGCTGGCGAAAGATGGTGCTCATAGCTCTTTTTTATGTGGCACCTGTATTCTTTCGGCCAAAGGGTATTACTGTGTAGCAGTAAACCCCCTTCGGAGTCCTGAACAACGTGTGCTTTTCGTCGTTTGGGAACATCTTCATTTGGTTGTAGCCCGAGTACCCGTCCATGAAGGACATGCGCTCGAAGCCACATGTATTGTCGATGATTACGTCGGTGATCGGGAGTGGAAACTCGTCCTTCGGGCAAGCCAAGTTGAGGTCTCGGAAGTCAATGCAAATTCTGATCTTCTCGTTCTTCTTGGTGACTGGGACGACGTTGGCTACCCACTCCGGATGTTGCTCTTCACGATTAAACCTGCTGGCCAGGAGTTTATCTACTTTTTTGTCTATAGCATCCATAATGTTGGGACGAAAGCGTCGCTGTTGCTGCTTAACGGGCTTAGCGTCAGATAAGATATTAAGCTTGTGCATTACGACTCGTCGATCAAGCCCCGACATGTCTTCATAACTCCAGACGAAGATGTCGATGTATTCTTTGACCAGTTGGACCAAAGATTCTCGGTCCTTTCCTACCAATCTCTTGCTGATGAAAATAGGTTTGGATGAAGATCCATCCTCGAGGTCGATCTGCTTGACTTCGTCTTCGGTAGGGGGTTCTCGTAATTCAAAGCAAGATTCCTATTGTGCACCCAGGCGTTGAGCCCAGGGTTTTTCTTCGAAGAACTATATTGTTTGATTATCGTTTTGATCTTCTGAAGGATGTATAGACGTCATATTGGCTGATAGCACCTTCCTGAAGATTGAGCCGACGCTGGTATCGGAGTCCCAAGTTGAAGCCTTAGATGAGTGAGAGTGTGCGACGTCTTCTGCTTCTAAACTTTCTGGGGTTGTTGGGGGCGTGATGTAACCCACACCCCTTCGTGTACGATGATAATAGTCTTACGGCTTCCCTTTTGGAATAGGGAGTCGTAAGGGAAGACGTCGACCCTTGCCATAGTTTAGACCCTGGCCGCTTTTCAGGTTGTAGCCTATCTTTTGGATGAGATACTTGGCTCGATCATTATACAGGTAGATTTGCATCATGTCGGTGTCGGGTTCTTGCTCCATCCTTGAAAGGTCTTGGTGACACTCGACTTTGCCGAAGATGATAGGTTTCTCGTCCTGGTTTCGAGGCGGGACTATATAACAGACTCCTTGGTACAGGATGACTCGATTTACATGATTAACAGTCGTTATTTTTTGTTTGCAACGACTGTAGAGCATTATCTAGAGTATACATAGCATTCCAACGTGGATGACTAGAATAATTGAAAGACACCCTTTTATTGATAAAATACGAGATCTTGTCCCGAGGAATTACATCGTCAAGGGATGATGCATCCATATTGGCAGATATGTGCTCTCTTCGTCAGTGAGTACTGGAGCATCCTTAGGTGGTTCGGGAGAACCTATTGGGAGCTTGGCCTTTGTCGGCTCTGGTGTCGATAGAGATACGTGGGCCTTCTCTTGAAGCTTAAGAGGGGCTGAAGACTGAGGAAGTCTGCCTTTAAGCCGAACCTTGATAGGTGCTTCGGTGTTCCGACGATTGGTGCCTTTCCACATAGTTTTGCTACGAGAGGAGCCGACACTTGGGGAGGCTTTTCCTTGAGTCCAATCTTCAAGGGGGCTTCAGTGGATGCTCCGCCTAGAGAAGTTGGTGCTCTCCCGTAAAGTTTGACCACTATAGGAGACGGTATTTGAGGCGGCTTCCCCTTGAGTCACACTTTCAGAGGAGCGTCGATTGTCATCTATGCCTCCAAGTCAGCTTCGGCTTCGGCTTCAACTTCATCATCGACATCGTTGGCTTCATATTCGAGATAAAAAAAATTTGTACAGATCAGAGTTGGTGAAAAGGCCTCAATCCCTCTGAAAGGATCGACGTCAACGAACTCTGTTCGGACTATGCCGTTGGTGGATACGTACCTCATATATTGATGGAGAGTGGATGGTACCACCATGTATTCGTGTATCCATGGCCGCCTTAACAAGATGTTGTAGTTGACGTCTGTATCCACAACATAGATGGTCACTACGTTCTGAAGATCACCGATATGATACTTCAGCCGAATCTTCCCCAGCGGCTCACTCTTGCTGGCGTTGAAGCTACTGATTGCAGTGTGGTATTCTGTCAGACGATGCATCGGGATCCCCAATGTATGAAACAGAGTTTAGGGGATAATGATGAGAGAAGACCCCGGGTCGATCTGTATTCGATCCACCTTGATGGCACCAACGTACCTTGTGTAATACAGTGGTCTGTTATGCCTGCTGCTCTTGAACAACATGTCTTGTTGAGTGAATGTGATGTTGCGGATGATCTCCTCCACACTTTGGCAGTATAGATATGCTGCTGGATCGTCCTCAGGCCGCTTGAACTGACTGATGAAAGACTCGGCATCCTTCAGGGCTTCGTAGAGAGCCTTCCGAGTATCTTTAGACAGGCGGAGGAGCTCGAACAAGGACAGTCAAGCAAGGGTACTGGCAAGTTATGCCAGTATATCGAAATTGTGGGGTTTGGTTAACCCTGAAGCGTTGTCTCTTCGTAGAGGCCTATCAAAGCGGGCCTCTTTATGCTTCTGTTTGTCATTTATCAGAAGTCGGAAATGACCTTCACTTTGAGCAGCCGAGGTAGTGAGGGAGGTGCCACTTCGACAGGGGCTTCCTCAGGCTGAGTGTTCTGCTGTCAACGCGTTTGTACAGAAAATACCTCCTTTGGGAAGGAGGCCACCATTCGACAAGACTTGGTCTTCTTGTCTTTAGCTTTGGAGGTAGAATGTACCCCCAGTTGAGTCAGTTCCGGAGCAAGATATGGGTGAACCCATATGATCTCCCTTGAGATGTGGTGAGTAGAATCAGTCCACTCACGTTGTCATGAGTCGGCAGAAGGTTGACCACCTCCAATGTCGCCTTTGGGATGGGGACAACACCATCTTGAGTTGTAGTGGGCGGTAAGGTGCCGAACTAGAGCGACACCATATTGGCCGAGACTATCTTCTCATCATAATCGACTGAGATAACGTTCACATTGATTATGTGTTGTATTTAGTTCTTGAGTATGTAGCAGTCTTGAGTTGGATGTCCAACGAACCGATGGTACTGATAGTACCTCGGGTCGCCCACTCTGTCCACCTCGTCAGGATTCTTAGGATCAAGAAACTCGATCTTGTCGCTCTATTTTCAGCATCTCGAAGAGTTGTAAGGTGTCCTCGTCGTTGAAGAAGTAGACCTCCTTCGGCCTCGGTGCTGATAGAGGTTTCTGAGCGGGCCTTTGCGTACTTTTTGAAGCATTGACAGTCAATGTATGCTTTTCTTTCGCCTCGCGCCCACTATCGTTGGTAGCAGCACGTTTCCCTTTGTCATCAAAGGCGGGGAAGTTAACCCCCAGAAGGCGAGCATTATGTGCCTTCTTCTCAGCAGCTTCGGCCCCGATGATTAATGAACTCCAATCGGGAGGCTTGGTGGAGTCAAGCCAGAGCTTGATTGCAGGAGTCATGTTCATGCTGTAGGCATCGATCAGTGCATGTTCTGGCATACCCGGAGGCAACCTTAAGCATGCTTGTTGGAAACGTTCGATGAAGGCTCGAAAAGTCTCCTTCTCTGTCTGGCGCACTTCTATAAGAGATGACATGGTCATGTCTTTCCCACCGTTATAGAATCGGTCGAGGAAGAGGCATGTCAAGTCATTGAAGGATGATATGGAGTGGTCAGAGAGACTGCAGTACCAGTCGTAAGCGACTTCCTTCAATGCCCTGACAAATAGGCTGGTGAGTAGGGCGTCTTCCTTTGGGAGATATCCCGTTTGAGACTAGAAGTAGGTCATATATCGGCGAGGATAATCCTTTCCATCATATGGCATCAATGTTTGTGGTTTATACTTGGGAGGGTAAACCACTTTGTTCCATTCGAGAGGGTAAGATTGTAGGATTCCTATTTTCTGACGTTCTTTCTGCTTGTTTCGTGCTTCAAAGTGCTCGTGTAGATCTCTGATCATGTCCACTAGCTCTTCTGTAGAACTGGAAGCTGGTGAGGGCGGTAAGGTGTGAAGTTCGACATTTGAATTAGCCAACGTCCGAGGTGCAGTATGATGATCTGCATCCGAAGATACCCGTTAAGTGGGTATACTTGATTCTCCATTTGCTCATGGATCGGGACTGTTGAAAATATGTGCCCTTGCAAATGGTTGAGATGCCAGAGTGGTCCGAATCTCAAATACCATTTGAGTCAAGGATTATATGGTGGTAGAGAGGGTTTTGAGGCTCCCTTCTAGGGTGTCTATGAGCTGCACGATGTCCGAAGCTAGAGCGTCTGACTCTTCCTCATCACCACCCCCAGCCATGTAGACTGGCATAACATGGGTGGAAGTGGATGGATCGGTTGAGGCTTCGCTTTCGACCTCAATTTTCTGCTGAAGGACCTCCCCTTCTGAGGCCTCTTACTGGCTACCCCCAGCTACCTCGGGGTCGATTCCTTGGAGAACGTCCTCATCTTCAAGCGAAGGGTTGTCATGGATAGCAGGAGTTTGATCACTCCCTGCCAATGCTTTTACTGGAACTTTCTTCATTGATCGGGTGCTCTCAAACACCCCTGAGGACGGGACCATCGTTTTGCTTTTCCTCGGCTGACTCTTAGATGATGATGCTGAGGTCGAGGGATTGGTGGTTGTCTTTCTCCCTGATGAATAGAAGTTGGAGACAACATGGCAAGAAGCAACCTTGGGCTCTAACTCATCTTCATCTGGCACCTTCTTTCTGAGATGACGTCAGATGGGTGCAACAGATTGCAGCCGCTGGAACACGAACTGCCTGGATGATGGAGACGTTATTTTATAACAACAGCAGTTTATGGTGATCATGGCACAAGTATGCCCCATGAGGGGTGCATCATGCTTAATGGTCAGCTCTCCTGATCTGTGTTTGTGAGTGATCATATTACGCAAATTATAAAGGAAGAGTTTCACTTTCACACCCCCTCAGGCGCATGGCCAGGCCAAGTGCCAGGGTGGTCATGTGAATATGGCACGCCCTGATCCAGTTCCAGCGCATGAGATATGCCCGGATCATTAGTGGGAGAGCAACATGTATTGCGACTTGAACCCACTTTATGCGCACAACCCATATGGGTGCATGGGTTTACAGTCGCAAGTTTTGCCTCTTACGACTTGGTTCCAAACGCAGAAGATGCACCCAAGCCAGACGGGGACTTTGAGAGTCGGCTCGTATCTGGTGCAAACGCACTCGAGTCGACTCTGTACAGTTTACCATCGGTGGTGCGTATAATTTTGAGCGCACATCTCCGGTTCACTTTGGGCAGAGCACATTTGGGGCGTATGGCCCATGCTGCCTTAGATTTCTTCGTACCAGCCCGCGAAGATGCATAGTACTCAGAATCTAACTCATCCTCGCCATGAAAGTGAGTGGTTCTATCAAGGACAGAGGCCCTCTCCTGCATACCAGAGTTCTTGTGCGGGAAGCTGGATGCGCCTTTGTTTCGTCGGCACATTTTCTTCGACTGGGAAGATAATAATTGGGGAATGCAGTCAACTCTATATTTCCTTGGTAGATGTGCTTCACTGGCGGGCGCATCTTGCTTGTTGAGAACGTCAGCTGGAAGGGTGGGCTGCAGTGGCACGTCCCCTTCAGTGGTGGTGCTCGGTGCATCTCCTTTGCTCACCCAGACTTGGCGAGTCTTCTTCATCTTTGGCAGCCGCTTTGAAGGACTTATGCTACCTTCATAGATGAACTCCTCATACGCCTGTTGATTAAGGCACACCACGAGTGTCTTCTGGGAGGAGCCAAGCTTTCGTCGGATTGTAACACAACTTTCTCGTCAGAAGAGAAAGAAGTCCCCAGCAGAGTCGTCAGCTTATTTGCTATCGAAAATATGACAAGGTTTTGTTGAGATAAAACTTTGGTTTTTCAATTACAAACAGAACAGTATACAATGTAGGACTTAGACGTAGTCCTAGGAGTACACTTTTGTTTTTATCTGAGAACTGTATCGGTGGAGCGAGTGGAAATGCGTTGACTCCGTTGACGATCTGACGACGATCTTGGATTCTTTGAAGGTCTTGGCTGCTCTGGATGCCAGAGCATTTGGAGGAAAAGTAGACGTTACATGTCTCTTCTTGTCTCTGTATATTGATATGATGATCTTTTCCTGTGTGTATGTGGATGAAGGAATGATCCTTCTATTTATAGGTAGCAGACCGGTCTACTCCTGCACACATATATAGGATGCGCATGTACATGGGAACGCGACATGGCTGATGCTTTGGGGCACAAGGAAGATGCGCCTCGAGTTGAAGTCTAATATGTTGAACTACTCTATTGGGCTGCGGTGGAGCTGACACATGGCAGTTTTGGAGATTCGGTTGTTGCTGAGATCTTGGGTAGTTGGCACCCATTTTTCTGCAGAACTGAGTTAGAATACACGTGGCATATGTCTGTGACTCAAAGATCTCTGATTTTGTGGAAGATGATCTGTCAGGATGTGCCTAGGATTGGGCGCATGAAGGCGACTTGGTCTATGACAGACCAGTCTGGCCGCATGGCTTCTGAGGCGCATACAAAACTTTTGGGCGCATGGCTGTGGAAGCGCATGCAGAGACTTGGCTTCTGTCTTTTAGAATCAGGAGTAAGTTGGGGACGCATGGCTTTTGAGGCGCATGCAAATTTCTGGGCGTACGGCTGTGGAGGCATATGCAAGTGATTGGTTAGCCACGTGGCAAAGCACTGCTGTAACCGACAAAATATTATGATGAAGATGACGTTGGCGGCTCTTCATTTTCTGTAAAAAGCTGTCAAATGTTCAGTCTTCGAAAAGCGTGCTGCCAAATTTGTCTCATAGCTTTAAATGCTTGATGGGTGACGAGTTGAAGTGGGTGCATCAGTTTATGCACCACTAGGCGCATGAGTCTATATTCCATTTGCTGCATCGATACGAAGCGCATGGAGCTGACGGCAGATCTGTCGCAGGGCACATCCTTATTGGCCCGTCTGTTGAGTTCTTCGAGGTGTTAATGGTTGTTTTGACTTGGTTAAATACGAATAGGCAGATTCATCGTCATTAATGCAAATTTATTGCACAGAATATGAGGAGACTGCCACTTGGCGCATGGGCGAAGGTTGCCCCGGCCTATAAATAGCTTTGTGAAGAGTTTTGTTTCTCATTTCACTTAGCTTTCCTTCATGGAGACGAACTCGATCGGTCCTCTGCCTTGGCGAGTTGACGATGAACTCCTTTCGAAGACGAAGATGTGCCGAGTTGGTATTTTTACAATTGGCCCTATTTTCGTATAAGCCTGTGAAAGTGCCTATTGCATCCAAATGTCGGGATCGTTGTGTCCCGACACAGGCTGAAGGTGCCTATTACATCAAAAGATTGGGAGGTCGATCCCCAATTTTTGTTATGCTGGAAGAGCCGCAGGTCGGGGCTATCGTGCCCCAATTTGGTTAGGCTAGAATAGCCACTCCTCCTGCTAGAGTGCCTGCAAGCTAACGAGGAAGCGATTTGCTCTGATTATGCACGAGAATGTGCCTACGCTGAGATGCTAGAATGATGCACCTGGCTGTAGCAGTTGAGTGATGCGCCTGGCTGTACGTTAAAGTGATGCGCCTAACAAGTGATGCGCCTAACTGTAGCTTTTAGGATTTTCTTTCCCTTTGTAAAAAAATTCTCCTTTGTAAAAGATACATAATAGACTTTCATATGAAATAAAATCTCTATTTTTATGTCTCTATTTTTTTGCTGTTTTCTACTGTGCCAAGTGTTATGTTCCTGGCGCATGTTGATTCTTGGCGCATGAGAGTTAGGGCGCATAGGAGTTCTGGCCTTAGATGTGCCTGAAATTCTATGCTTCTACAGTAGGATCCGCTTCTGTCATCGCCATCAGCGCCGCCGCGGGGACGTGATGATCAAAACAAGTTTGGTCGAATCTTGTCGTCGTTGTGGACCATGCCACGATCGAGTCACCATCGATTCTGAAGTTCTGATCGCTAGATCTCCTCGCTGCCTCATTGCTGCGAGTAGCTCCACCACCGCCCCCGGTGAGTCACCGATCATCTCTTCTTTATTCTTCTTCTTCTCCTTCTTGTTTCCTCACCGATGCGAGTAGCTCTTCACCGACTCCACCTTCACTTCGTCAGGGCTATCAGTCACCGGAGCCTCGTCGAGCCGCTGCACACCTTGCTGATGACTTCCTCACAACTCAGATTCGGTCATCAACGTCCTGATGTAGACCACTGACCTCGACTGTTATGCCGCCTCGGTCGCTGCGTATGTCTCCTTAGAGCTCGCACTGTCCCTTCAAAGATCGAGCCATCCCTTCGATCCTCACGTTGCTACCCTGAGGGTTATGCTACCTCTTTGAGTTTTAATACCGCTAAAGCACGAGCCACGCTGCACCTAGCCACAGACTGCCGCATAGGTGAGTAACCATCTTCTCCTCTCGATCCTCTTCTTTTTGCTAGTAATTAGGGTTTTCTTGGAGATCTATGGCTGTTGTGAGTAATTTGGCGAGAGAGAGATATTGTGCTGGGGTTTTGAAGAGGAAATGGAAGCTAGGGTTTTTATTTAGGGTTTGTGGCTGGAGGAAGACGAAAGACTTTAGGATTAGGGCTGCGGCCATGGAAGGAAAATTGGGCCGGTAGGTTTGTGTTCGGTGGAGAAGAATAAGTGAGTTGGCAGTAAAAGAGATGATATAGGGCTAGGGTTCACGGCTGGTGAAGGAGAGACGATGGTGGGTTTAGGATTTTTCAAGCGTTTGGGGAAGAAAATGAGTAACTATTTAGGGTTTCTTTCTGTTTTGCATGGCACTAGGAAATGAAAAAGTGAGAAGAGAGAGAAGATAAGGAGTTCTTGTATTTGAGGTTAGGATTGAACGTAGTAGGCCGGGCGGAGTTGCTTGTTTATTGGGCCGCTGGAGGAGTAATGTTGAGCTAGAAGAAAAAAGAAAGAAAAAAAAAAACTAACAGCAGCAGTGGCCAGATTTTGGGCCAATGGACTTAGAGCCCAACAGAGGAAAAAATAGTATGGGGTTTGGACTATTAAGGCTAAGACCAGTAATCTAAACTAGGGTATGGGCTAAGTAGTTGATTTTGGGTTTTACTAATTTAGTTTGGTATTTTATTGATTTAATATTAGTTATAATTAATAATTCATGATTGATTAATCTTAGTAGCATTTTGCTATTATTAGTATCTATGATTTGACTAAAATTATTTTGCTATAAATTTTGCTAGTATTATTCTCTATACAATTTTAGTTACTAGTATCTATATAAGTATTCATGATTTAGCTAAATAATAATTAGTTAGTTTAAAATTAGTAAATTAGTTAGATAATGTTGTTATTTGAAACCTAACCTAACTTGTATTTTTTCTAGGAGGACCTATAGATTTTATCTCCCTATTACCGATCTCCTAGCAAGACAAGTACTTCTATAATTTTGACTCAATTACTTCATGCCATGGTATTTTTATATTGGACACATTGTTGCACAACTTGGTATATTACTCTGGTTCATGATCTTTTACTTGTATCGGAGGGGGGGGAGAAAAAAATACTAGAGATATTTGACCAATCCTAACTTAGGATTCAAGCTGATAGCTTAAATCTCACACCTGTGCACGTGGAATTTAGGTCGTACCATTTACTTGTTTTATTCATGATCTTTATCCACCCGGTCATATGTCTTAGTATGTATTTCAAATTCACTTGTCATGATCTTTGATTACATGTTCATATTTAGGTTAAATTATGCATTTACTTTTTATGTTCATCCTGTTTCATTGGTCCTTTACTTGTTCACATGTTATACTTATTTTGTTATTATAGATAGTACTTTGCTCCGCTCCTGACTTGATATGTTGTAAGTGAGATTGAGGCCATTTGTACCACCTACTATAGGCAGGAGCACGAGGCCATAGTTGAGCAGGATGGCACCACCCAGGACTTAGGAGCTACTGACATTTAGACTAAGTTTTATTATGATTAGTAGACTTTACTTTGATGTTGTATTGTGAGGGACTTGTGATATGGACTATCACCTTTATTTCTGTTTCCAGACTTGTCTCCGGCTTACTGTAAAAGGTGTAATAATAGATGGATTTGTGGTGGTGTATTGTGATGTACCCTGGGACGTATTACATGCTGTTATGTGAATTTTATCATATCACTTGAGTTCTTAGATACTTAGTACAGCTTACTTCGTTGAGTCTACAACATAGGCTGGACGTGTCCGACTCGTATTAGATTATTCTGGAGCAGGTGGTGACATGTTTTTAGTGGTAGCCCATTCAGGTCTCATCCTACTGGTACGTAGGCTATAGAGTGCTATTAGAGAGCCTGCTAAACTAAGGAAAACTCATCACAGCATAGGATCGAAGGAAAATAGTTATATTGTTATATTAAATTGCCTACTATTTCTAGGATATAGCAATCAATCGTTAATTTTTCTATTTCAGGATGGTTCATACACGAAACACCCAGACCACTGAACCCCCTGCACTCGAGGCACCCGAGCTTCTACCTCCTCCTCCACTTCCTCAGATGATCACTATTAATAGCACTCAACTGATGAAGGTCTTATAGAAGTTCATCGACTCCCAGAGTGATCAGGCCGCTCAGTTCAGAGCCACAGTTGCAGATGTACTCCGATCTAGGGAGACTCTACCAGCACAACTAGCGAGACAGGGGACTGCTAGATATTTCAAGAAACTTAAGCCCTTGGACTTCTACGAAACAGAGAGAATTCTCTACGCCGACGAGTAGCTAGAGAATATGGAAAGGCTACTCCAGTTCGCCCACGTTCCTGAGGACCTACAGGTCGAGGTAGCCAGCATATAGCTGTATGATGTCGCCAGAGCATGGTTTAGAAAGGAGCCACAGCTAGCACCCCTACGACTTCTCTGGACAGACTTTGAGAGGCTGTTCAAGGAGAAGTTCTTCCCGGAGGTTGCCCGAGATGAGCTCGAAAGACAGCTTGAGTCGAAGCAGTAGGGCAACATGACTGATGAGTACACTTCTAAGTTCAGCCGACTCAGTCGCTTTGTAGAGAACCTAGCGAGCACTCCGTAAGTGAGAGCCTGAAGGTTCAAGAAAGGACTTGCCCGAAAGATTCATATGGTGATTACTATTAGCAGGGCGGCATCATATGCAAACATTCTTCGTGTTGCCCAGGGAGTTGAGAAGGACATGGACCTGAGGATCAAGAGGGACAGAGATGTTGGCACCAGCAGCTACCAGGATCCACCGAAGTAGACCAACACTTAGGCGAGGTCACCTCAGCATCCAGTACCCCAGCAGTCGTATTATCCTATCAGAGCTCCTATACCCCAGCCACAGAGACAGACTCAGACCCAGACGGTGATCACTTGTGCATACTGCCACCGGCCAGTTCATCACTTTGATGTGTGCCACAAGTGGCTGGGACTGCTTGTTCTTCGGATCTTCTATACATCAGATGAGGGACTGTCAGCAAGCTATTGCTCGTCTTGTCCTTGGAGCAGCTACAGGACCCGAAGGAGCTGGAGGACAACCTACACCACCGAGAGGACCAGCTGTACCACCATCGAGGGGACCGTCTCTGCCCAATTACTAGCCGTATTTTGCCTACCATCACCAGCAGAGGGGAGCTCCACAGCAGAGATGAGTGTATGCTATGGCCACAATTGAGGAGGATGAGGCTGCACCAGATGTGATTACAGGTTCTATTCTACTCCATTCATTTCCTGCCGTTGTACTATTTGAATCGGGCGCTACACATAGTTTCCTATCTTTTGAGATCTTGTATAGACACGGTTTCACACCAATACCTACTAGAAGGAATTATCGAATTATGATAGGAGGAGGAGTAGTACCGGTTAGTGATATGTATGACTGCCCTATTAGTATAGCTAGAAGGGAATTTTAGGCCCAGCTCCTCGTAATGCCACTCCCGAGATTCGATGTAGTCCTCGGGATGGATTGGTTTAGTGAGCATTATATCATAAAAGATTGCCAAGGATTCTATAATTTGAAGTCAGAAGACAGATTAGTGAGAAGCCAGAAGGAGTCTACTTCGGAGTTGTTGCAGAAGAGATAGAATTGCCGCATTTATTCATTGCAATTTTTTAGATGTCTTTCCAAAAAAATTGTCGAAACTTTTGCCAGACAGAGATGTGAAGTTCACTATTGACTTAGTACCAGGATCAGCACCAGTATCCCAGAACTGCTACAGGATCAACCCGAATGAGACGATAGAGTTGAAGGCCTAGATTGATGAGTTAGAGGGGAAGGGTTTTATTCGATCGATTACTTCACCCAGGGGAGCACCGGTTCTTTTTGTTCCCAAGAAGGATGGGACCGTTAGGATGAGTATCGACTATCGGTCCCTCAACAATTTAACAATTAACAATAAGTACCATTTATCCCATATAGATGAGCTCTTTGATCAGCTGAATGGAGTGAAAGTATTCTCGAACATAGATTTGCGATTCGATTATCATCAGATGAAAGTCAGGGAACAAGACATTCCTTAGATTGCCTTCAATACCCGTTATGGCCAATATGAATTCTTGGTGATGCCTTTCGGAGTCACCAATGCTCCAGCTATTTTTATGAACCTTGTGAATAAGGTTTACCACCAGTATCTAAACATGTTTGTAGTAGTCTTCATTGATGACATCTTAATCTACTCTAAGACACCTGAGGAACAAAAAGAGCCCTTGAGGATAGTTTTGGAGACCTTGAGAAAAGAGAAGTTGTATGGAAAACTCTCGAAATACGAGTTTTTCCTAGATAGAGTGGAGTTTCTAGTCCATGGGGTGACTAGCGATAGGATTATTATAGATCCTAACAAGATTAAAGCAGTGAAGTCATGGGCCACTCCCAAGTCAGTAGCTGAGATTCGTAGTTTCTTGGGGCTAGTAGGTTACTACAAAAAGTTTGTGATAGACTTTGCTAAGATTGCTAGCCAATGACCAAGCTTACTCGGATGGACAAGGAGTTTATCTGGACCGATGCCTGTCAGTCAATATTTAAAGAATTGCATAGAAGACTTTCTACAGCGCCTATTCTAGCTTTGCCATCAGGATTTGGAGGGTTTACCAACTACAGCGATGCATTTGGAAAGGGCTTGGGATGTGTGCCTGGGCAGAATAAGATGGTTATAGCCTATGCTTTCAAACAGTTGAGGCCTCATAAAAAGAACTACCCTATTCATGACCTAGAACTTGCAAAGGTCATTTTTGCCTTAAAGCTGCAGAAGAATTATCTATATGGTGAGAGAGTAGAAATATTTTCGGACCATAAAAGTCTGAAATATGTTTTCACTCATAAGGAATTAAATATGGGGTAGAGAACATGGTTAAAGCTTATGAAGGACTTTGCCATTAATCCGTATTACCACCCAGGGAAGGCTAATATGGTAGTTGATGCTCTCAGTCGATATCCTATAGCTATGTCCTTACCATGGACCGATATCTTCTAGAAGACTTGGAGAGTTTAGGAATTAAAGTTATCATTCCAGGGATTGAGGGGCAACTGATGAATATATAGATCCAGTCAGGGTTGATGGAAAGATCAAGGTGGCCCAGTTTCTAGAAGAGGGCCTCCGTTGTCTCAAGACACAAGTGGAAGCAGGATTGTTGGAGGACTTCGTCGTTGCAGATGATGGTACCCTAAGGCATGGGACTAGGTTGTGTGTGCCTAAGGGTAGCTTGAGGAAAGAAATTATGTAGGAGGCCAATCAGTCACAGTATTTTATCCATCCAAGAGCTACGAAGATGCACAAGGACGTGCGGGAGTATGTTTGGTGGTATAGAATGGCATGGAAAGTTGTCTGATATGTCTCGAGATGTCTAGTTTGCCAGCAGGTTAAGGTAGAAAGACAAAGACTAGGGGGAATACTCTAGCCTTTACCTATTCCGGAATGGATGTGAGAACATATCACATTGGATTTTGTCTCAAGTTTACCACGTACACCCGACAGAAAACATGCTATTTGGGTTATCATGGATATACTGACAAAATTAGCTCACTTTATTTCGTTCAAGGTAGGGCTATCGACGGAGAAGTTAGCAGAGCTCTACGTGAGACAGATTGTATGGATTCACGGAGTACCAGTCAGCATTGTTTCAGACAGGGACAGTAGGTTC
Organism: Iris pallida; assembly: GCA_029216955.1. Classification (NCBI taxonomy): domain Eukaryota; kingdom Viridiplantae; phylum Streptophyta; class Magnoliopsida; order Asparagales; family Iridaceae; genus Iris; species Iris pallida. The sequence goes on from JANAVB010030814.1 coordinate 5,704,936, forward strand.
ACTTCACATTTCTAGAAGAGTCTGCAGCAGAGTTTGGGCACTCAATTGAAGTTCATCACAGCTTACCATCCACAGACTGACGAACTGTCAGAGAGGACTATCCAGACCCTAGAAGACATGTTGAGGGGCTGTGCTCTAGACTTTGGAGGATCCTGGGAGGATCAGTTACATCTGGTAGAGTTTGCTTACAACAATAGCTACAAAGCTATAATAGGCATGGCACATTTTGAGGCTCTTTATGGCCAACAGTGTCGTACGCCTTTATCTTATGATGATATTGGAGAGAGGACTTTGATTGGACCCGAGATGGTACATGACTCAGCTGAGAAGGTTAAGTTGATCAGGGAGCACCTTAGAGGTGTCCAAGATAGACAGAAGCACTGGGATGATAGCAGCAGAAGACCGTTGGAGTTTGTCGTAGAAGACATGCTGTTCTTGAAGATCTCACTTACCGGAGGCACTAACAGATTTGGAATGGACGGTAAGCTTAGCCCTAGATACATCGGTCCTTTCGAAGGATGATGCGTACCGGCTAGCACTTCCTACTTGCTTAGATGGGGTACACAACGTCTTTTATGTATCTCAGCTTCGTCGATACATTGCTGACCCGAGCCTTATAGTTGATTACTCGGAGCTAGAGGTGGGACCGAGTCTTGCATAAGTGGGGCAACCTGTGGAGATCATCGACCACCGGAAGAAGCAGCTAAGGATTCAGACATTTCCTTTGGTCAGAGTTATGTGGAGGCACCACTATCCTGGAGAGTCTACCTAGGAGCGCGAGGACAAAATGTGAGAGCGCTTTCCTAGTCTTTTTGTTTGATTATTGTAGTTCAATAAAAGTTTTGAATTTCAATAATAGTCTTTGTTTGGTTGTTGTAAACAGTTGTGTTTGAATGTTGATTTTCAATAAAGTTTGGTTGTTCTCTAAATTTTGAGGACCAAATTTCTTTAGGGGGGATTTGTAACTCCCTAAAATTGTTTTTTTTTGAATTTTTGAATTTATTTCCTAAATTTCTATTTGGAAAAGTATAATTGTTTTTAATAAAACTTGGTTTTAAATAATAAATCTGATTTTAAAATAATTAATTATGTTTTATTAGTTTTAATTATTATTTATTAATTATTATTATTATTATTATTAATGATTAATTAGTTCAATTTATGGACTGGGTTTATTTTAATTAATTGGAGCCTAATAAACCTTGGGCTTTGGATCGTGGGATTTAGCCTACCTTTTCTAAGAGGAGAGATTAGTACAGTTTTTAATTAATTTTGGATTATTTTAATTAATAGTTAATTAACTAATTGATTATTTAATAGTTAGTTAGTTAGTTAGTAGGTTAGTTAGTTTTCTTCACTAATAACCCTAGATCTATTATAAATTACAGACAGTGCCTCTCAGGCTTACTTGGAGAACATACTAATATTTTATTGTAAATATTGGGGGTGTTCTCTAGTTATTATTTTTTTAATTGTTCTAACACATTACAGCAAAGTTCTTACTGCAGTATACTGACACACTTTACTCTCCACTGCCTCCGGTCGATCGCCGCCGTGACTTCGTCGGAGTCTGCCGTGCGCCATTATATCCGTCGCTGAAGCTTCGTCGGAATTCCATCGCTCATCTGGATCTACTATCCTCACCGACCGCCGCTCCTCCTACATCGTTGATCATTGCCGCCAGAATAAGTTGCTGACTCCTTCTTGCTTCTTCTTGCCCTCTCCATCCAGTTCGTCACACCTCATCGACATCCACAGCAATCGTCGGAGCTGCTTCCGTCGTCGCCATCAACACCGACGCAGGGATGCGCTGACCAAAACGGGTCTGGTCGAATCTCGCCGTCATTGTTTACCGCACCACAACCGAGTCACCGTCGGATCTGAAGTTCTGATCGCCAGATCTCCTCGTCACCTTATCGCTGCATACAGCTCTGCCACCGCTCCAGTGAGTAACCGATCATCTCTTCTATCATCTTCTTCTTCTTCTCCTTCTTATTTCCTCACCGCTGCGAGTAGCTCTTCACCGACTCCTCCTTCACTGCATCAGGGGTATCAATTACTGGAGCCCCGCCGAGCCGCTGCACACCTCATTGACGACTTCCTCACGGCTCAGATCCGATCATCGGTGTCTCGATCCAGACCACTGACCTCGACTGTTGTACTGCCTCAGTCTCTACGAACGTCTTCTTGGAGCTCGTGCTGACCCTTCGAAGATCGAGCCAACCCTTCGATCCTCATATCGCCACCCCGAGAGTTGTGCTACCTCTTCGAGTTTCGACGCCGTCGAAGCACGAGTCATGCCACGCCTAGCCGCAGACCGCCGCCTAGGTGAGTAACCGTCTTCTCCTTTCGATCCTCTTCTTCTTGCTTATAATTAAGGTTTTTTTGGAGATATGTGGCTGTTGTGAGTAGTTTGACGAGAGAGAGATTATGCTAGATTTTGAAGAGGAAATGGGTGCTAAGGTTTCCTTTTAGGGTTTGTGGTTGGAGGAAGAAGAAAGACTTTAGGGTTTGGGCTGCGGCCATGGAAGTGAAATTAGGGAGCTAGGTTTGTTTTCGATGGAGAAGAATGAGTGAGTTGGGAGTGAGGGAGGTGATGTAGGGCTAGGGTTTGCAGCTGGTAAAGGAGAGATGATGGTAGTGTTAGGGTTTCTCGATCGTTTGGGGTAGAACACGAGTAAATATTTAGGGTTTCTTTCTGTTCTGTGCTACGATGGGAAATAAAAAAGTGAGGTGAGAGAGAAGATGAGGAGTTCTTGTATTTAGGGTTAGGGTTGAACGTTGTAGGTCGAGCGGAGTTGCTTATTTATTGGGCCGCTGGGTGAGTGGTGTAGAGCTAGAAAGAAAAAAGAAAGAAAGAAAATAATAACAATAGTAGTGGCCGGATTTTGGGCCAATGGACTTGGATCCCAATAGAGGAAACAATAGGGAAAAATAGTGTGGGGTTTAGACTGTTAAGGCTAGGCCCAGTAGTATGGACTAGGGTGTGTGCTAAGTAGATGATTTTGGGTTTTACTAATTTAGTGTGGTATTCTATTGATTTAATATTAGTTGGTATAATTAATAATTCATGATTGATTAATCTTAGTAGCATTTTGCTATTATTGGTATCTATAATTTGACTAAAAATTATTTTGCTAGTATTATTTACTATACAATTTTAGTTACTAGTATCTATATAAGTATTCATGATCTTAGCTAAATAACTATTAGTTAGTTTAAAATTAGTAAATTAGTCAGATAATGTTATTATTTAGAACCTAACCTAACTTGTATTTATTCTAGGAGGACTTAGACATTTCTATCTTTATATTACTGATCTCCCAGAGCAAGGCAAGTATTTCTATGATTTTGACTCATTTACTTCATGTCGGTCTTTTCATATTGGACACATTATTATACGACTTGATCTATTACTCTGGTTCATGATCTTTTACTTGCATCTGGGGGAGGGAAAATACTACGAATATGTGACCAAGCCCAACTTAGGATTCATGTTGATAGCTTAAATCTCATACCTGTGCATATGGGATTTAGGTCGTACCATTTACTTATTCTTATTCATGATCTTTACCCAGCCAGTCACATGTCTTAGTATGTATTTCAAATGCACTTGTCATGATCTTTTGATTACATGTTCATATTCAGTTTAGATATGCATTTACTTTTCATGTTCATCTTGTTTTATTGTTCCTTTACTTGTTCACATGTTGTACTTGTTTCATTTTTATAGATTGAACTTTGCTCCTCTTTTGACTTGATATGTTATAGGTGAGCTTGAGGCCATTTGTACTACCTACTTTGGGCAGGAGCCCGATGCCATAGTTGAGTAGGATGACACCACCCAGGACTTAGGAGCTGCTGACATTTAGACTTAGTTTCATTATGATTAGTAGACTTTACTTTGATGTTGTATTGTGAGGGATTTGTGGATTGGAGTATCACCTTTATTTATGTTTCCGGATTTGTCTCCAACTTAATATAAAAGGTGTAATATTGACTGGATTTTTGGTGGTGTATTATGATGTACTCTGGAACGTATTACATGATGTGATATGGATTTTATTATATCACTTGAGTTCTTAGAAACTTAATACAACTTACTACGTTGAGTCTACAATGTAGGCTGGACATGTCCGACTCGTATTCGATTATTCGGGAGTGGGTCGTGACAAAGGGATCGACGCTTCCTTCAACCTCTGATGAACCTGTGAAGCAGCGCTCAGGGAATAATGACCCCATGCTCCTCCAAGAACTTTTCTATATTTGTTGGACCACGGACATATAGAGACATGGTGGAAAAATATGGCAGAACTTGTGTGAAGTTCCAAGTCCCCCATGGACCCTATTTATCGGAAGAGAAGGCTAGCAAGGCAAATAACTATCTGTTGGACCAGTTGAAGGTGGCATTTCAGGAGGCCCTAAAATCTCGCTCACAAGTTGACTAGACTTCGGTCAAAGCACCTTAAAATCCATAAATGCTATGAATCTCGAGTACTATCCGGAAGATCGAAGAAAATTTTGTGTCAGCACAACATATCTTACCAGCACAGAGTACTGAAAAGAAGATACCCAAATACTGGCACAGAGCAAGCCGTGTCTTACTTATGCCGGAGCAGTAATGTGCTGAATAAATGCTATGAATCTCGGGTACTATCCGGAAGATCGAAGAAAATTTTGTGTCAGCACAACCTATCTTACCAGCACAGAGTACTGAAAAGAAGATACCCAAATACTGGCACAGAGCAAGCCGTGTCTTACTTACGCAGGAGCAGTAATGTGCTGAAATGGAGCGAGCTGTACACCACTTATAAGGGCGTAGGGTGATGGGGGGAGATTTCATGCTTATATGATGTGCCTGTGTTGTATTTAAGCAGAAGACTTGTGCACCATATCCGTGTACCCATCCAACAATGTGTCCTTCTTCATGTACAATGCTTACAATTTGGAAGGAGAAACAAGTAGAGTCTTCATTAATCAAAGAAGAAAAGAACTACAAGATGCGGAACGACCTATCCCGAGATAGCTTAGAAGAGGAGTAATCGGAGTCGCTGATGACATCCGTAATATCCTGCAAAGTGCGGACGCCCGAAGCATTAACAATCAACGAAAGGCTTCTACCCCTCTCTGTACCTCCCTCTCATTCGGGTCCATTAGAAAAATGTCAAAGTCCGGCATTGCACTCAACGGTCTAGCCACATCGACCAATGACAGGCCCAAGACAGACATGAGACGATCGGCCGTGGCCAACTTTACCTCCTCCTACCTCCGCTTCTTTTGTTATAGAGACGACACTGGAGCAGAAGTAAGGGTTGCCTCAGGATTAGGATCCTGCGCCGAGGCAACGCTACAAGGGACCCCCTTAGGGGAAGAGGAGTGCCCGTTGTAAACCCCAAACTTTTTTTTTAAAATTTTATTTTAGCTTAATTAATTCATTTTGGAGATTTTTTTATTTAAAAAATATTATATATATATATATATATATATATATATATTATATATATATATATATATATATATATATATATATATGTAACAAAATCCTTCCACTTTATTCATAAAAGGCGTAAAATGCCGAAGCCTTTATAAGAGACACCTTCGAGGGGAGGGGAAGACAGAAGGAAAAGAAACTACACAACAAAACACGGTCGAGTTCCTCGTGACATCAAGAAAGCGTCGACGCCCAAAAAGCCTGGAGGCCGTGGTTGCAAACCTTGCTAACTTTGTATACTTGACGAAGGGATTCGCGGATGAGCTGATCGGCCGAGAATTGATGGCCCTCGTATCTAGCTTTGTTCATGTTCTTCCAAATGACCCACGTGATAGCGGCCGCGACGATCTGATGTCCATGGGAAGCATTGCCCCATTGGACCAGGAGATCGTTGAAGCCCCTTCCACACAATGGTTGACTGAATCTACGGGATTGGGTGTCCCAAGCCTTGGCCGCAAGATCTCCGTGACGGAGGATGTGCTCTTCCATTTCCTGTTGTCTCTCCTTGCAGTAGTGGCAAGCTGAAGCCAAACTAAAGCCGATGTTGTTGAGGTTGACGTCGGTGGGGTGTTTCCATCTAATGGCCCTCCATATGAGAAAAGACCATTTTTGGGAATACAGTTGTGCCAGAAAAGACCTAAATTTGGGGAATGAGTGCCTGGGCCGCGAGCTAGGCGTCTGGCGGAGGCCGCTGAGAATGTGCCGTTGGTGGTGACAGACCAAAGCAAGCTGTCTGGAATGTCTGAGATCTTCGTGGTGTGGAGTTGTGTCTCTCTACCCGTACCAATCCCGTCCCGCACTTTATTCCCGTTATAATCGCCCGTAATGTCCCAAATCTCCCTGATCTTGTTGTGGACTGGGGCGACCTGTTGGCGGGGAAGAAGATCCTCTCCAGCCCATCGCTCAAAGAAGAGATAGGAATCGCCTGAGCCCAGCAGGAGACGGATAACTGGTTCGAACAAGCTACGACCATGCAGGATGCAACGCCATGCTGCGGAGGATCAACAGTTGGAGGTCGCGTTGGACGGGTGAGTGTATTTAAAATATATGGCCGTCATGAAGCGAGTCCAAAGATTTCTGCCGACCCGGGGTTTCCTCCACAGCTTCATGAAGAATGCACCAACGATGTGTGCCAGCCGATCGAAACCAAGGCCGCCATCTTCCATAGGTTTAGCCATGGTGTCGTAGCTGGCCCAATGGTGCTTTTTCTTGCCATAATTGTGTCCCCAGAAGAAGTTGGAGAAGAGGTGCTCGATGGTAGTTAACACTTTTTTGGGTAGGGAGCAAGCCGCTAGGGTGTAAACGGGAATGGATGTAAGGAGATGTTTGATCAAAATCATCTTGCCCCTGGTGATAGCGTAGCGTTGTACCACCCTTCGAGTTTTTTCTTCTTCTGATTTTACTCACCAAACTCTCGAACATGCTCGCGGTGGACCACCCGTACACCAATAGACAACCGAGGTAGGTGAACGGCGGGTAAGCGACGGCAAAAGATGTGATATTGGAGAGAGTGGCAGTGTGATCCCGCTTGGACATGTGGTGGACGTAAATCTCACTTTTGTTAGGGTTGACCCATTGACCGGAACATAATGTGTACCTTTGCAGCGTGTTGTGGATAGCTTGCATGGATCCGACGTCTCCGAATGAGAAGATGTGAATATCGTCCGCATAAGCAAGGTGGGTGATGATCGGACAGCCGCTAGAAGTGTGAAATGGTGAAAGTTCAATGTTGTAGCCAACTTGTTCAAATTTTTGCTGAGGTCTTCCGCTGCAATGATGAAGATGGTGGATGATAGGGGATCTCCTTGCCTGACGCCGCGGCTGGCTTTGAAAAACCTTCGAGTTGCTTGTTGATCACCGTAGAGAACCAGGAATTGCTTATCGATCTCCAAACAATGTTGGTCCAAATTTCGGAGAAGCCAAAGGCTCTGAAGACCCAAATCATGAATTGCCAGTCGAGTCTGTCATAGGCCTTTTCTATATCCAGCTTAATAGTTATGTTTCCACCTCTAGCTGGAAGCTTCATGCACGTAACCAATTCATGGGCAAGCATGATGTTATCCTGGATGTTCCTACCCCGCACGAAGCTGCTCTGCTCTTCAGAAATAATTCTGGGAAGGAGATCAGTCATCCAAGTAGCGATTATCTTGGATATGATTTTATTGGTGAAAGTGCAAAGGCTGATCGGTCGGAAGTCTTTGAATGTTTTTGGATTCTCCTGCTTGGGAATGAGGATCAAGTTAGCACATGAAATAGATCTAGGATACCTAGCGCCTTAAAAGAAGGCAATGGCTACCTCAAAAAGATCAGCTTTGATAATGTCCCAGCATGTATGGAAGAAGATTCTCGTAAATCCATCCGGTCCGGGGCGCTATGCTCGTTGAGGGCCCAAATCGCTTTCTTGATCTCATGTTCAGTGGGGAGGGCTTCTAGTCTTGCATTGTCGTTATCTTCGACGAGGTATGGGATCTCCGTGAGGAGTTCTGCGTCTTTGGTAATTGTGTCCTTGACGAATAACCGGGAATAGAAGCTGGAAGCTGCTAATTGCATGCTCCGGTGGTCCTTTAGGATGTTTCCATTATCGTCGGTAATCTGGTACAGGGTAAGCTTCTGCCTGCGGCCCTTGACATAGGAGTGGAATAATTTAGAGTTTTAGTCGCGCTCGCTGTCCCAAGTGAGTCTGGCTTTCTGTTTCCAAAATTCTGTTTCAAACGCAGACAAAATTTAAGAAGGGTTGTGGTCAAGTAAAGCAGATTTGGCTTCAGGGGATCTGTTGGCCGCGTATATGGCTTCGGCTCTGGTCACATTGTCTTTCGCTTCTTTCACCGCCTGGAAAATGTCCCCGTATGCTTGTTTACTCCAAGCTGTGAAGGCTTTCCTGGTGGCTTTGAGCTTGTCGGCTATGCGAACGAGGGGGTCGAGGGAGTCAATGCTGCTCTAGGCATCGCTAACGATGTTCCTGAAGTGCGGATGTTCGCTCCAGAAATTAAGGAAGCGGAAGTTCTTCCTCTTCTGGTTCGATTTGTTGCTAATCTCGATGAGTAGGGGAGAGTGGTCTGATTCGGTGGAGTTAAGGTGCGAGATGTTGGTGATGATATCCAAATCGTTCCACGAAGACTTGTCAAGGGCACGGTCCAGGCGGGATTATTTCCTGCGGGAGCCCTCTTGCATGTCGCACCAGGTGAAAGTGCTACCGCTGAACTGGAGGGAGGATAGGTGGGCATTGAAGACAAAGGTGTTAAAGTCAAGCATAGCCGATGGAAGGGGGGCCGGCCGCCAGATTTCTCTTCCCGACAAGTGACTACGTTGAAATCCCCAGCACAGATCTAGGGTTTGTTTCTGGGGTTGAGCTGAAGCAGTTCTTTCCATAGGTTTCTTCGTTCTGGAATATCGTAACTGTCGTGAACTGCAGACAAAAGCGAGCGGGTCCTGAGAATAGGGTGATCCACCCAGAAAGTAAGGGACTGGGTTGAGTCGTAGATCATATCCAATTTCACATCGTTGGAGAAGAGGATCCAAATGTCATGGCAGCTAGATATCGCCTGATGAAATCCGAGCTAAAGCTTAATAGATTTAAGTTTGTTGGTAGGGATTTTGGGTTCGATGATCACCAAGATGTTAGTTTTGTGAGTTTTCTTGAGACTGATTAATTTTCTCAAGGTTGGTTTGTTAGCAAGACCTCTGACATTCCAGGATAGGATGTTAAGCATTGAGGTTACTTTTTTGTGGGAGTTTGTTGAGCTTCGTGATCGACCTAGTGGTCCGACCAGCTGTCTCCTTACTTTTGTCTATGAGTTGAGTTTTGGGTTTAGGTGAGGGCTTTCCCGTTCTCTTACTGGCGATTAAAATAGCCTCCTCCGAGGTGAGAGTGTGGGTCTCTCCCGCCGTGTCAATCGAGACACTCAGGGTGCTGCCGGTGGAGAGGATACCGGCGTCAAGAACTTGTTGAGCTCTGTCGACCGATGCTTGACCCAGGATGGTTAAGGTGTACGCTCTGAAGCTATTTTTCGGAATGACCTGTTCCAGGTTGGTTAAGGGGTTTGTGCTGATGTTGTCTACCGGACTGGATGTAGGGGGAGTGATTGGGGAGGTGGCAATCGTCGCGAGTTAGGGGTTCTCCTTCGTGAATGAGGTTGTGGTTGTCTCTTCTAGGGTGTTAACCGCTTCGCCACTACAAACGGGTTCAACTTGGATGTCGCCTTTGGATGGGGGTTACCATCTTGGACCTCTTCCTCTGAAGTTGAGGCAAGACTGACATATTTGTTGGTTAGGGAGATGGCTAGGGGTTGGACTGGCGGGGTCTTATCCTGGGGTTCATTGTGGTCGGAGCTGTCTTCGAATCTGATATAGGATTTGGGATGAGGGGATGACGGCGATTGGTGGGGTTTGTCGGTTGATTTATCTGGGGCCGACTTATGACCGCCTCTCCTCTTGAGCTCTGGTTGAGCATGATAGCATTAGTTTAAGGAATGACCGTAAATACAGCAATGCTTGCAATAGATGAAATTGTTGTCGTAGATGATTCATTGCGAGAGGATCTTGTTGTCAACCGATATTTGGATGTGGTCTGGCAGGTCTTTCGACATGTCTAGTTCCATGCAGGATCTTGGCATAGTTCCACTTGGAGAGGTTGCGAGTTTCTGCCGCTAATGCCACGAATGTTCCGAAGGAGCTGGCTATCCTTTTCAATGCTGCAGGGTCCAAACAAATGAGGGGCAAGCTCGGGAAGGTGACCCATGCGGAGATGATCTTCGAGTCTTCTTGAGGATTGAAGTACGGGGTCCATTTAACGATTTTCATGGATAGGCCATCAATCTTACCTGTGCCTCTGGGCCACACGTTAGTGTGGTCACTAGGCGAGAAGAGGTGGAGGAAAAGGTGCCTTGGATCCATGGGGGCGACTTGGTACTCAGACTTGAGGCCCCATCTCGCAATCACTTCCTAGACTCTGGACATCTTCGGGAATCCGCTCGAGAACTTGAGGACTAAGGTGAAGGGGAACGAAGCGGTTAGGGACGAGATCTTAGAAAAGGAGAAAGGTACTACGATCCCTGGCACTTAAAATCCAGGTGCTTCAGAGGAACGCGCGAATACGATCTCTGGCAGCTCAATGGCGAGTAAATCCAGGAGTTTTTTGAAAGAGCGGTCGGGGCGGAGCTTATCGGCGTAGGACGGGGCAGGAGGATAGGGAAGGGTGGGCGTGGGGGAGTGGAAAGGATGGAGGACAGGGGTATGGCGGATAGTTGAGGGGGTGGGGTAATGTGAGAGGGAAAGGAGGCTGGATCAGGGGAAGGGAGAGGAGAGTGGGGGTGTGAAAGGGGGTGGAAGACTGGGACTCGGAGGGCTACGAGGGAGGAGGAGGGCAGAAGAATGTGCGCCATGGCAAGGAGGTCGTCTGGAAAGGGGCGGTGCGCCGCCAGAGGAGAAGGGGCCGGGTGGAAGCATGAGAGGTCGCATAAGGATCTGAATAGGCCGCATGGGGATCCGAACGAACCGAAAGGGCCACGAGGGAGGATACCACAAGAGAAGCTGCAAGAGGATCCGAGGGGGCTGCAGGAGAGGTGGCCGTATGGGAGGAGGTGGCCGCATGAGAGGAGGCCGCATGGAAGGAAGTGGCCTTATGGGAGGAGGTGGCCGCATGAGAGAAGGCCGTATGGGAGGGGGAGACGACATGAAAGGAGGTGGCCGTATGAGAGGAGGCCGCATGGGAGGAGGCGGTCGCATGAGAGGAGGCCGCATGAGAGGAGGCCGCATGGGGGGAAGTGGCCGCATGGGAGGAGGTGGCCGTATGAGAGGAGGCCGCTTGGGAGGAGGCCGTATGGGAGGAGGTGGCCGCATGGGAGAAGGTGGCCGCATGAGAGGCCGCTAGAGAAGAGGCCGCATAAGCTACGGCAGGACGGAAAGAAGCCGCAAAGATCATCACGGGGAGAGAAAGGGGGGAAGTGGGCCGCATAGGCCGCAGGCGGGGAAGAGCTGGACGCATAAGAAAGCTCTGAGCGGCGGAAGGCTGCGGGGGGGGGGGGGGGGAAGAGAGCCCGCATAAGCCTCCTAGGAGAGGGAGTAGGCCGTATAAGCCTCCTTAGAAATGGCGGAGTCCGCATACGCGATCTTGGGACTGGGGCCTCCAGCAAGGAGAGAAGACCCAGTCACGTGGGCGCTGACAACTGCTACTAGGTACAGACGCCCGCCTCGATGGAGGAGCGACAAAATTTAAAAATTAAGAAACGGGCGGGGCGCCAGCGCCTGAGCCGACCGAGCGCTGATCACTCTGAAGAGACTCCGAGAAGCCCGGCAAGGGAGGAAAGGAATCTGGAGCCTGGTTACAGAAGCCAGGTGAGACTCCAAGAAGCCCGGCGGCTAAAGAAGAGCAACGCAGGAGGGAAGAAGGGGGAAGGAGGGAAGGAAGGGGCTCCGGCGGGCTGGGGGGTAGCGGGTGGAGGAGAGATGATGGGAGAGGCTGAGGTGACGATGGAAGGGGAGGTTAGGGAATGGGAGGGAGGAGGGCGGGGGAGGAGGTCGACAAGGGCCAAACAATCGTGCTACCAAGTCGGGGGCATCATGGACACAGAGGGCGAACACGGAGGGGGGGAGAGGGGGGCGGACGACCAGCTCCATCTACGGCTGCAGCGGGAGACATCCCTCTGAGGGGAAGGACGAGCGGGTAGGAGGAAGACATTTATATATATATATATATATATATATATATATATATATATATATATATATATATATATATATATATATATATATATTAGTCATGGTTAAGATTGAATGTGCATATGATTAGGAAGCATGGCATGGCTAGTATAGTCATATTCCATGGTTAGTGGATTAGGCATAGAATTATTGACATAGCCATATTCTATGTCACATAAATAAAACAAGTTAAAAGATGGCATATATCATAAATATTGTTATATAAATATCCATATCTTTTTTCCCCATATATATATATATATATATATATATATATATATATATATATATATATATATATATATATATATAATATATATAATCGCAAGTGGCTAGGTTGGGAGTATTTAGCTCGCACCAAAGAGGAAGGTGGGTTAGGGATCAAGAGACTAGAAGACATAATGACGGCTTTCACCATTAAGCTATGGTAGAAGTTTAAAACACAAGCTGGCTTATGGGTTAATTTTTTCAAATTGAAATACTGCTCTCAGACCCCAGCTATTGAGGTAGCGATTACTTCTAATGCTACTTACGTTTGGAAGAGGCTTATTGAAGGAAGAGATTTAGCAGATCATCAGATATTGGTGGACGACCTGGGATCGCATTGGCGTCGGATATCTGGCGGATTCACCGTGGCTTCTGCGTGGGATTTGGCAAGAAGGCACTTGCCACTTATTCCTCAATTCATTCATATATGGGAAACTTATATTCCTTACAAATGGTCTATACTTATGTGGCGAATTCTTCATAACAAAGTGCTTACAGATGATAACATTATCAAAATTGGGTTTAACATGGCTTCTAAGTGCCATTGTTGCGACCAAAGCTCAGTGGAAACACGGGAGCATATATTACACTCTGGTGTTTTGGCTGGGGAGATATGGTCAGTAATGCAGAAGGATTTCAAAGTTCAAGCTAGAGGTCAGACACTGCTCCAGAGGCTGCGCAAGTGGTGGTGTGGAAAGAAGCTTCATCAACGACAAATTATAGTTGGTGCAACGATATGGGTGATGTGGAAAAATCGCAACAAGTGGCGTTATGAAGGCTACAAATACTCGACAGAGATGGTGGTTCATGAGATTTACAAGCAAATTCGCAAAGCTTCTGTTAAGTGCTTGCGTTAGAGGGGTCCTTGGGTTGATTTGGAAGTTTGGTGTGTCGCTTTACGTTTCACATTTTTGGTTCTGTACTGAGATTGTGTTTTTCTATTCGAATAAAATGGTGGTTTTAGAAAAAAAACTATATATATATATATATATATATATATTATAAACAAAAACTTTTATTTATAGAGCGCTTAAAGCAAAGCTACACACCGACACCCAGCCTGTCACGACCCGCATCCGGAGTTAGGACACGAGTGCGTGACAGCGTCCCAGCCTATGCCGCAGAAACGGCATAGAACGCTGTCTAGGTCTACTATCTAACAACAGTTATAATATCAAAACCTGTCGAGAATGGTCAACTCCGTATGGAGGACAAGAAATGACAATAGAATATACTCAATCACAAACTCTAAGAAAGATAGATGATACCGAAAGATAAAGACAACAAGATATGAAATGTCATCCAGAAGATCCAACACAGAAATAATACAAGACCAAAGTCTCAGAGTCCACAATCTCAAATATAAGTGCTAATGAAATAATAACAACCAAAAGTAATCTGGAGACAAAGTCCACTACCACACTAAACCAGCTAAGCTACTCTAAAGCCCTATCGGCTGGAGCTAACCCTTGCTGAACTAGGGTCTCCAAGTCTAGGCCAACTACGTCATGAGGACCGTAGTAGGTAGGACAATCCTCCTCGCCATAATCTGTAAAATTTTGTCAACATATCCAGTCAGGATGGAACGAGCACAAATCTCAAATAACAGTTCTAGTTAGACGATATTAAAAATATAGCAGTAATTAGAGAGAATATACGAGGTAAAATAATGTGTACATGAATCATGGTAAGGCATGTCAAGACTGTAATTGAATGTAAGAACAAGAAAATAGTATATATCATGTACAAAAGTTTGGAACTATATCTATGTGAGTTTAGTATTAGTTTCAACATGTGATCGACGTAGAACTTGATACAATGTTTGGCCTGGCTAATCATACGTGAGTGTATGATTAACACTATACAATGATGATACAATATAATACTGTGGGGTATTGATCACATATCTACGCTAACACCCCCATCCCTGACTAATATAGTGGATCCAGTCATGACACGTCATGACACGTGATTCTCTGAGAAGGTAGCTAGCCTTCGCAAGAATCCTGTCTATACCATGCACAAGGAACTAGGAAGACTTGCATAAGGCATACCATATATAAGAGGAATAGCATCTTATGACGGGATCCAGAAAAATACCAATCCGTGTGAACAATGTGTCAAGAGAACAAGGATATCTACACTAAATACTAGAAACAAAGACGATATCATAAAATAGAAATATTATCAGAGAATGTACTCGCCTGTGATGTGATGGATAAGTCGACTGAGTCCAAGAACAGTGCCTCGAGGACCTATAGATGGAATACTGTATCAATATAATGGTTTGGAAGTAAAACTAAGTCATACTGAGTCAAAATAGGTCAAGACAGGCCAAACTAAGTCAGTCTAGGTCAAACAAGGTCAAACTAGATTGTACAGGGTCAATCTAAGTCATATTAGGCCTAACAAAGTCATACTAGGTCAAGACAGGTGTAGTTAGGTCAACCTTGGTCATAGGAGAACATTGGAAGTCAATCCGAATCAAACTAGGTCAAAAGTTGACTTTCAGTTGACTTTTGGTCAACGGGTCAACTCTGGTCAACTCTAGGTCAATGGTGACTAACAGTTGACTTTTGGTCAACTGTTCAAGTCTAATGGAATTTGGGACTAAATTGGGTAAAGTGTTGACCCATAGTTGACTTTTGGTCTGAAAAGTCAACCGTGGTCAACCGAGGTCAAGACTAGGTCTAGGCGACTATTTTTAATCATTACCAACCCTTACAACCCATATCCGATTCATTCTCAAACTTCTATTCTTCTCCTTCTCCTTATTCCTATTCTTCTTCTCATTCTCCTTCTAATCTTCCCTCATTCTCCTTCTCATTCTCCTTCTAATCTTCCCTCATTCTCCTTCTCATTCTCCTTCTAATCTTCCCTCATTCTCCTTCTCAATCTCCTTCTAATCTTCCTTCATTCTCCTTCTCATTCTCCTTCTAATCTTTCCTCATTCTCCTTCTCATTCTCCTTCTAATCTGCCCTCATTCTCATTCTCATTCTCCTTCTCATTCTCCTTCTAATTTCTCATTCTCCTTCTCATTCTCCTTCTAATCTTTCCTCATTCACCTTCTCATTCTCCTTATAATCTTCCCTCATTCTCCTTCTCATTCTCCTTCTAATCTTCCCTCATTCTCCTTCTCTTTCTCCTTCTAATCTTCCCTCATTCTCCTTCTCATTCTCCTGATGCTACTGCTGCTCCTGCTAGTGCTAGGTACTGCTGCTGCTGCTGCTGCAGCTGCTTATTCTTCATCTTCTTCTACATCTCCTTCTCTCTACTTCTCCTTCCTATCTCTCTCTCTCTATATATATATATATATATATATATATATATATATATATATATATATATATATATATATATATATATATATATATTTCTATATATATATATCTATCTATATATCTATCTATCTATATATCTTTCTATATATATATCTAGTTATCTAGATAGCTATCTATATATATATATATATATATATATATATATATATATATATATATATATATATATATATATATATACACATATATACATAAATATATATATGTATAAATACATACAAACAAACACACTCTCACTACCACTCTCACACACCACCTCCACCACTCTCATGACACCATCACCACCACCATTCCTCTACACACACACACACAAATACATATATATAAATACATACACATATATATATACTCCTCTCTAAAAGGAAAATTCCCAAATAAATCCCTATACTAGTTTTCTAGGGAAACCTACAAATTCTATGGGCAAAATGTGGATAATCATCTCCTCTATATTTATTGTAAAGGAAATATATACAAGAGAGGAATTTAATTTGAATTAATGGCATACCTAATTTGTAGCTTGAGAGAGAAGAAGAAGCTTGAAAAGAAAATGGAATGAAGAGAGAGAGGTTGCTTTGTGGTGAAGGAAAGAGGAGGGGGTGCTCCTATCATGGCCGGCCATGGGGTTCTAATGGGTTTGGGTGAGGCCCATTAAGCCCCCAACCCATTAGACTTAGGTTGGGTTCGGTTTGTTTCGGTTTGACTCTAAATTGACTAATTAAGCCTCTAATTGACTAGTTAAGCCATGGAAGTATGGTTTATTGGTCTCTAGCCTAGTTAGGATGGCATGTGGGCCAAGTCCAGCTAGTATGTGGGTCCCACTAAGGTCCAGTCTACCCGGGTCGCCAACTTAAGTCCAAATTGGATAAAATTCAAACCAAATCAAACAAATCCCTAAAAATCCTATAAAATCAAATAAAATTCCCAAAAATTATAAAACTTGGAAAATGACAAAAATACCGCTAATTCGAAAACTGGGGGTGACAAATCTACCCTCCTTAAAAAAATTTCGTCCTCGAAATTGAAAACGATCGTACTCTTCTCTAGGTCAAGCACCCAACAATCAAGGTCTACTAAATTTTATCCTAAGTTATATAACATGTAATACAGGAAATCAGAACACATGCATGGTTTTAAATCTCTACAGTATCATATTATTACGGTCTTCATTGGGGTTTCCTATTTAATCTAGCTGGATCATCACATGTGCAAACTAAAGGTACTAAGAAAGCAATCATCAATCAATGTGCAGAAAAAACTGGTAAAAGAAAGAGCAAGACCCTACCTCCTAGTCCAATGCCTGCAGGATCCTCAACTGTCATCGCAAAAGCCCTGCCCCTCTGGGATATATCCCTCTGATGGTGCGGGACACGGTGCTGCACTACAGGTGGCCTAGCTCCCTCTATCTAATCCATAATACTCAAGTAATATCCATACTGATATTCCACTCCATTATACTAGGGCACCATCTATATGGTATCTATTCTGCAATCTGATAATCATACCCGTCTATCCAGAACCATGTTACCAGAATCCTCGTCACAACAGTAAGTATGGCTGCGATAATCCATAGAGTCTGCAACTAATGTACATACCTCTAGAATCATGGTATTTAAAATCTTTGCATTGCCGCTAGCTTGGCTGCAAAAACTTTAAATTCCCACACCCGAGAAATACATCCAAAATTAGACTCTATCTCATAGCCAAACCAGCTAATATGGCTGTAGAAGACTCTAGATTCCATGACTGAGGCAACCTAGCCCATAATGTTATCTTGGTAGAAAATCAAGTCAATAATGAATACCAAGAATCAAATTCAACGATGAACAAGGAAGTAGACAGAAACTGTCAGAATCGAATTTCTAGATAGTTTATAATGAGATTCTCAAGGGTCATCCCAGGAATCTTCTCAAGTAGTCCTAACTATGATTGAGTAACTCTCTATACTGTCTAATCCTATATCCTAACAGCAGGCTCGTAGCAGCACTCTAAGTCGAGCACCACTACGAAATCGCACTAGTTGTGACTCTGACATGCATGGGCCACCACTAAAAATGTGTCACGACCCACATCCGGAGTAAGGACACTAGTACGTGACAGCGTCCCAACCTATGTCGTAGAAACGGCATAGAACACTGTCTAGGTCTTCTATCTAACAACAGTTATAATGTCAAAATCTGTCGAGAATGGTCAACTCCGAATTGAGGACAAGAAATGACAATATAATATACTCAATCACAAACTCTAAGAAAGATAGATGATACCGAAAGATAAATACAACAAGATATGAAATGTCATCCAGAAGATCCAACAAAGAAATAATACAAGACCAAAGTCTCAGAGTCCACAATCTCAAACATAAGTGCTAATGAAATAATAACAACCAAAAGTAATCTGGAGACAAAGTCCAGTACCACACTAAACCAGCTAAGCTACTCTAAAGCCCCATCGGCTGGAGCTAACCCTTGTTGAACTAGGGTCTCCAAGTCTAGGCCAACTACGTCATGAGGACCGTAGTAGATAGGACAATCCTTCTCGCCATAATCTGTAAAAAAATTTACAACATATCCAGTCAGGATGGAACGAACACAAATCTCAAATAACAGTTCTAGTTAGACGATATTGAAAATGTAGCAGTAATTAGAGAGAATATAAGAGGTAAAATAATGTGTACATGAATCATGGTAAGGCATGTCAAGGCTATAACTGAATGTAAGAACAAGAAAATAGTATATATCATGTACAAAAGTCTGGAACTATATCTATGTAAGTTTAGTATTAGTTTCAACATGTGATCGGCTTAGAACTTGATACAATGTTTGGCCTGGCTAATCATACGTGAGTGTATGATTAACACTATACAATGATGATACAATATAATACTGTGGGATATTGATCACATATCTATGCTAATACCCCCATCCCTGACTAATATAGTAGATCCAGTCATGACACGTCATGACACGTGATTCTCTGAGAAGGTAGCTAGCCTTCGCAGGAATCCTGTCTATACCATGCACAAGGAACTAGGAAGACTTGCATAAGGCATACCATATATAAGAGGAATAACATCTTATGACGGGATCCAGACAAATACCAATCCGTGTGAACAATGTGTCAAGAGAACAAGGATATCTACACTAAATACTAGAAACAAAGACGATATCATAAAACAGAAATATTATCAGAGAATGTACTCACCTGTGATGTGATGGATAAGTCGACTGAGTCCAAGAACAGTGCCTCGAGGACCTATAGATGGAATACTGTATCAATATAATGGTTTGGAAGTGAAACAAAGTCATACTGAGTCAAAATAGGTCAAGACACGCCAAACTAAGTCAGTCTAGGTCAAACAAGGTCAAACTAGATTGTACAGGGTCAATCTAAGTCATATTAGGCCAAACAAAGTCATACTAGGTCAAGACAGGTGTAGTTAGGTCAACCTTGGTCATAGGAGAACATTGGAAGTCAATCCGAATCAAACTAGGTCGAAAGTTGACTTTAGTGTTGACTTTTGGTCAACGGGTCAACTCTGGTCAACTCTAGGTCAATGGTGACTAACAGTTGACTTTTGGTCAACTGTTCAAGTCTAATGGAATTTGGGACTAGATTGGGTAAAGTGTTGGCCCATAGTTGACTTTTAGTCTAAAAAGTCAACCGTGGTCAACCGAGATCAAGACTAGGTCTAGGCGACTATTTCTAATCATTACCAACCCTTACAACCCATATCCGATTCATTCTCAAACTCCTATTCTTCTCCTTCTCCTTATTCCTATTATTCTTCTCATTCTCATTCTCCTTCTAATCTTCCCTCATTCTCCTTCTCATTCTCCTTCTAATCTTTCATCATTCTCCTTCTCATTCTCCTTGTAATCTTCCCTCATTCTTCTTCTAATCTTCCTTCATTCTCCTTCTCATTCTCCTTCTAATCTTCCCTCATTCTCCTTCTCATTCTCCTTCTAATCTTCCCTCATTCTCCTTCTCATTCTCCTTCTAATCTTTCCTTATTCTCCTTCTCATTCTCCTTCTAATCTTCCCTCATTCTCCTTCTCATTCTCCTTCTAATCTTCCCTCATTCTCCTTTTCATTCTTCTTCTAATATTCCCTCATTCTACTTCTCATTCTCCTTCTAATCTTCCCTCATTCTCCTTCTCATTCACCTTCTAATTTCTCATTCTCCTTCTATTCTTCTCTCATTCTCCTTCTCATTCTCCTTCTAATCTTCCCTCATTCTCCTTCTTCTTCTCCTTCTAATCTTCCCTCATTATCCTTTTCATTCTCCTTCTAATTCTCATTCTCCTTCTAATCTTCCCTCATTCTCCTTCTCATTCTCCTTCTAATCTTACCTCATTCTCCTTCTCATTCTCCTGATGCTACTGCTGCTCCTGCTAGTGCTAGGTACTGCTGCTGCTGCAGCTGCTTATTCTTCATCTTCTTCTACATCTCCTTCTCTCTACTTCTCCTTCCTATCTCTATATATATATATATATATATATAAATATATATATATATATATATATATATATATATATATATATATATATATATATATATATATATATATATATATACATATCTTTCTATAAAAAAAAAAAAAAAAAAAAAAAAAAAAAAAAAAATATACATATCTTTCTATATATATATCTAGTTATATATATATATATATATATATATATATATATATATATATATATATATATATATATATATATATATATAATTTATATATATATATATATATATATGTATAAATACATACAAACAAACACACTCTCAATACCACTCTCACACACCACCACCACCACTCTCATGACACCATCACCACCACCATTCCTCTGCACACACACAAATACATATATATAAATACATACACGTATATATATATATATATATATATATATATATATATATATATATATATATATATATATATATATATATATATATATATATATATATATCTCTAAAAGGAAAATCCCCAAATAAATCCCTATACTAGTTTTCTAGGGAAACCTACAAATTCTATGAACAAAATGTGGAGAATCATCTCCTCTATATTTATTGTAAAGGAAATATATACAAGAGAGGAATTTAATGGGAATTAATGGCATACCTAATTTGTAGCTTGAGAGAGAAGAAGAAGCTTGAAAAGAAAATGGAATGAAGAGAGAGAGGTTGCTTTGTGGTGAAGGAAAGAGGAGGGGGTGCTCCTATCATAGCCGGCCATAGGGTTCTAATGGGTTTGGGTGAGGCCCATTAAGCTCCCAACCCATTAGACTTAGGTTGGGTTCGGTTCGGGTTTGGTTCGGTTTGCTTCGGTTTGACTCTAAATTGACTAATTAAGCCTCTAATTGACTAGTTAAGCCATGGGAGTATGGTTTATTGGTCTCTAGCCTAGTTAGGATGGCATGTGGGCCAAGCCCAGCTAGTATGTGGGTTCCACTAGGGTCCAGACTACCCGGGTCTCCAACTTAAGTCCAAATTGGATAAAATTCACACCAAATCAAACAAATCCCTAAAAATCCTATAAAATCAAATAAAATTCCCAAAAATTATAAAACTTGGAAAATAATGAAAATACCCCTAATTCGAAAACTGGGGGTGACACAGCCGGATCAGAGTACATCGAAGGCTAAATGACCCGGACCTAATACTACCCCCTACGATTTGTCTTGGACTGCATTTTGGAATGAAATGATGATCTCAGATTCATAAGTTGTTGGGGCCAGACCCTTTGTTGTTTATTGATCCTCCTCATCTTTGGGTTCTCTACTCTCCCTACCTCTTTGGCGGCGGTGCCGGTAAGACGGGGAGTAGCATCTCCATCACTGAGGTCTTGTAGCTGCATCGTATTCTGGGGAGGATAGACTTCTCCGATATTTCTAGAATCCAGGTTTAAATCCAGGAGATACCTACCAGGGTGGCCACAAGAAAACACTTCCAGGGTAGTGGAGGTGCCCACCACCGTCGTCGCGCTCCCGGGGCCCTCGGCAGACATAAACATCCGACCATCGCTACCAAGAGGGGAGAGGGGAGCCTCGGAGGGAAGCATCGCCCTCGCTACAGCTAGTGAGCCAACCACATCCGCTGGTACCAAGAGCTCTAATGCGGTGCCCATATCTGGGGACCCGCCACAAGTGGCCTCGCCTGGCCATAGCAAAATCGAAAGAAAGCCCGGAAGGAGGATGATCCCCTAAACCACTACCCTGGACGGCAAAAATCTACATAGAGGGGTAGCTAGAGACTTGTGAGTGTGCTCCGGGACTGGCCTAGTATCAGCGAAAATTGGATCAGCGATAGCCGAACGAGTCGAAGGAGACGGGTGGGAAAGGTGGGCGCGGTGGGCACAAATGGATGCCCAACCTCTAGGGAAGGAGGTCGAGGGAGAGACGGGACCGACGGCCAATAATGAAGGAAGGGAGGGGGTAGGCGGATCCACGGGCAACAGCAGGGGAAGCTAGCCCGGGAGGGGAGCACTCCCAGGGACCAAAAGATCGAAGGAAGTCGCTTTGGTTGGAGCTTTACAGCCAGAATTATGGTACCCCAAATGCCGACACCTAGTGCAAAAATCAAAAGCGTCTTCAAAAAAAAGGCTTGCCAATATCTTTTGTCTCCACAGAGGTTGACACGGACACGGTCGGGGAGGGGGTTAGACAGATCAACCTCCATAAAAATGCGAGCGACGCTCGGTCGGGTGTGAGCCGTGGTAGCGTGATCCATCTTCAACGGCGAGCCAAACGAGTTGGCGGGTTGGAAGAGCGCCTCCTTCTCGAATAGTTGTAGCCGAAGATCGTAAGCCGACCCACACAGGAGCAATAGCCAATTTCGAATTGGTGTCAAAATCAACCGTCCACCTGAAAACCCTTATCGGAGATTGAGCGACAAGCCAGGAGTGGCGAGTGCACAAATAGAAAAAATCTTCCTTCCTCTGTGGAATAATCAACACATGTTTGTGGTCAATAACCCCCACCCTACAGGAACCCGCGAAGCCCAACGTAGCGAAGGCCTAACGAATGTTGTCAATCGGGGGTCGATGATGGAAGAATTTTTTGACCAAGGCCGGAGCCATGGGCTTCAAGAAGGATAGATCTTTTTCAACTGAAAATGAGACAGCCGTCTCGCCCATGAAGTATTCCGGAGTCCTGAGAGGGATCGACGATTGCACGGGCTCGAGCCCCCTTTGGACCACTTGTGCGAAGCTCCGTGAGGGCAACGGAGATGACAAGGACTAGCCAGGGGAGGACACGAGGGGAGCCGCACCCGGGATGATGCCCAATTTCCTGCCACTCCCGGAGAGGGCTACCGGCGGAAGATCGCCATACAGGGAAACCCCAGGGGGTAGCCCTGATGGAGGCCAGAAGGCGTCAGAGGCACCACAGGTCTGGCCAGATAGGACGGAAGGGCTGCAAACTGGTTAGGGATAGAAGAGGCGGATGACGATGGTCGAAAGGAGATCGCTAGCAGCCGAATATGACCATCAGATCTTGCCCGGCGGAGTGGGAGCCCGAACGATCCATCTAAAAGGAGGCATAACCGCGAAAGGGAAATAGGAGAAGAGGAGAAGAAAGGAGGAGGGGTTAAAAAGTGGGTGAGAGCGGAGGCCCCCCCCCCCCCCCGCTCCATACTCCGGCTGCAGCCGGAGCCTCAAGTAGAGGGGTAAAAGGGATATAGCGGATCAGCTAGGGCCTGCTGCTAAAGAAACATCTTTTTATATATATATATATATATATATATATATATATATATATATATATATATACCCAAATACCCTAATTTTATTCATAACAAGGTGCAAAATGTTGAAGCCTTCAAAACTAAGCGCAAAAGGAAGACAGAAAAAAGAAGGTAGCAAGAGTTGTTTCCCGCTCTATGCCCTAAAGATCAAGAAAGCAAGGATTACCAGAAGACCTCCGGACCATGTTTACAGTGTTTGCTGACTTTGTAAATCTGTCGTAAGACCTCTCGGATCAGTTGGGTGGCCGTATATTAGTGTCCTTCGTATCTGTATTTGTTTCTATTTTTCCACATGACCCACGTGATAGTGGTTGCAACGATCTGGTGGCCGTACGAGGCGCTGCCCAAGTGGCAAAAAGATCGTTGCAGCTTCCACCGGCCTGGTCCTACTTGCAATGAAGAGAGAGCGCATTCCATACCTGTACGACAAATTCTCCTGAGTAAAGAAAGTGATCAACAGTTTCTGATTGTCGCACCTATAGCAATGACACCCGAAAGCTAAACTGAATCCAGTGGTCATGAGTGCGTCATCAGTGGGGAGCTTCTTGCGATACGCTATCCAAATCATAAAGGACCATTTTTTTGGGATACAATGCTGCCAGAAGGGACCAATGGTGGGGAATGCCGTTCCAATACCGCAAACGACGCTTCTTGTCGAAGCTAAGGAGAAAGAATCGTTGGCCGACATATACCACTGTAGAGAGTCGAGGTTCGTCTCGACCTTCAATTGGCGGCTAGCAGTATACCAGTGGTCGCCTCCCCTATCCATTCTCGAGCTCGCTCCCTGAGCCAGTCGCCCGAGCCGCCCCACAAATCACGAATCGTGTTGTGTGGTGGGGGACAGCTAGGTACTGGGGGAGAAGGTCTTCTCTGGTCCAACGTTCGTGGAATAAAGACAATTTGCCTAACCCCAGGTGTAGTCGGATCAGAGGCTCGGAGAGACTCGATCGTGATGGATACGACGCCAAGACACGGATGATCTGTAATTGGAGACAACAGCGGACGGGTGAATGTGCCTGAAATATCTGAACTTCATGAACATATCCCAAATAATATGACTCACTCGAAGCTTCTACCATAATATCATCAAGCAAGCATCAACTACATGCGACAGTCTGCTAAATCCAAGACCCCTTCGGCTGTGGGTCTGGCCAAGGTGTCCCAACTAGCCCAATGATGCTTGTCCTTTCCATCGTAGTACCCCTAGAAGAAGTTAGCAAAGATGTTTTCAATGGTGGAGAGCATCTTCTTAGGGGGAGAGCAAGCGGCTATAGTGTAATTGGGGATGGAGGAGAGCACATGTTTAATCAGAATCATCTTCCCGTCAGGCAATAAGATCGTGTTATGCCAACCCTCAAATTTTTTCCTAATTTTACCACCAGCCCTTCGAAGATACCTGCATTGGATGGCCATATAACAACGGGCACCCTAAGTAGGAGAAAGTTCGGTATGCCATGAAGAAGGAAGTGATGTTGGTTAGGGAGGAGGAGTGTTCTCTATTAGCCTTGTGGTGGATATAGATGACACTCTTGTTGCGGTTGATGCGCTAGCCAAAGCATTTGGTGTTTCTCTGCAGCGTATTGTGAACCACTTCCATAGACCAGACATTGTCGGAGGAGAAGATGAGGATATCGTCGGCGTATGCGAGGTGGGTGATGATCGGACAACCGTTGGTGGTGTAAAAATATTAGAAGTGGGGGGTGCCCACCATTTTGTTCAGGTTTCTGCTCAGTGCTTCTACAGCAATGATGAAGATGGTGGATGATAAAGGGTCTCCATGCCTGACACCACGACTAGATTTGAAGAAACCCTCCGCTTGGCCGTTAACAACCGTAGAAAACCATGAATTACTGATCGATCTCCAAACGATGTTGGTCCTGGTTTCCTAAAACTCGAAGTCCCTGAAAACCCAATTCACGAATTACCATTCTAGCCTGTCATACGCCTTCTCTATGTCCAACTTGATTTTAATGTTTCCACCCCTAGATGGTAATTTTATGCACGTGATCGTTTCCTGGGCCAACATGATGTTGTCTAAGATGTTCCTGCCACGGACGAAGCCACTCTGCTCTTTAGAGATAATTTGGGGAGAATCTCGGTTATGTGGTTGGTAATAATCTTTGATATAATTTTTTTAGTGAAGGTGCACAGGCTTATGGGGCGGAAGTCTTTGAAGGTCTTCGGATTATCCTGCTTGGGGATAAGATTAAGGTTAGCGTAGGATATCGATCTGGGTACATGGCTTCTTGGAAAAATATGGTGGTCGTCTAGTGGATATTCGCCTTGATGATGTCCCAACAAGCTCTAAAGAATACACCAGTGAATCCGTCCAGTCCGGGAGCACTGTGCTCGTTCAGAGCCGATATGGCCCTTTTGACTTCCAGCTCAGAATGGGGTAGCTGTAGCTGGGTGTTGTCTCTGTCTTCAATCATACGAGGGATCTCCACTAGGAATTCCATGTCCAAGGTGATGGCTTCTTTAGTGAACAACTTAGAATAGAAATTAGCAGCTGCCGATTGGATCCTCCGTTGATTTTTGATGATATGACCGTTCTCATCTGTGATTTGGTGAAGGTTGAGTTTTTGTCTGCGCCCCTTGACACAGGAGTGGAAGTAGCTCGTGTTTCAGTCTCCCTCACTGTCCCGGGTCAACCTGGCTTCATGTTTCTAGAAATCTGCCTCAACTTTCAATCGAAATTTTAGCAGTGCTCTTGTAAGGTTGAGGGACGCACGAGCTGTGGGGGATCTGTTGGTGGAGAACAGAATTTTTATGCGAGTAACATCGTCCTTCGCCATACGAACAGCCTGGAAAATGTTGCTGAAAGTATTCTTACTCCAAGCAGTGAGAGCTTTCCTGGTGGCTTTTGAGTTTATTTACGATACAGACCGGGGTCGAGGTCGTTTGCGCCATTCCAAGCGGTGGCAACCATGTTCATTGACTGGGGGTAATGACTCTAGAAGTTGTTAAAGCGGAAACTCTTCATGATCTGTTTCGATTTGCTGCTGATTTTGATGAGGAGAGGGGAGTAATCTGATTCGGTCGCGTTAAGGTGAGATAGACTGGATATGATCTCTATATTCGACCATTTCGAGTTAATAAGAGTGCGATCAAGGCGAGAATATTATTGTTGAACACCTTCTTGTATGTTGCACCAGGTGAATGCGCTGCCAACGAACTGGAGGGGAGACAGGTAGGTGTTAAAAATAAAGCTGGTGAAGTCGTGAATAGCCGACAAAGGAGGAGGTCGACCACCCAACTTCTCCTCTCTGCACGTGATGGCGTTGAAGACTCCTACGCAAAGCTAGGGAAGATTGATGTGGTTAAGCTGGATAAACTTCAGGTCTTCCCACAGTTATTTACGTTCGGGGATGTCGCAGCTACCATAAACGGCAGACAGGAGAGAGAAAGACTAGAGCGTGGGGTGTTCCATCCAACACGTGAGAGCCTATCTCGAGTCGTAGATGATGTCGAGCTTCAGATTGGCGAAGAAGAGGATCCAGATGTCATAGCAGTCGACGATGGCCGAGGAGAAACCTAACTACAACTGAATGGATTTGAGTTTGTTTGAAGGAATTTTAGGTCCGATAATCACTAAGATATCGAGTCTGTGAATATGCTTGAGACTCTTTAATCTTCTCAAGGTGGGTTTATTTGCAAGGTCTCTAACATTCCACGAAAGGATGTTAAGCATTAGAGCTGCTTTGGATGGGGGTTTGGTGAGTTTCGTAGCCGACCTGGTGGTCATGGCTGAGGCCTCCTTAGCTCATCTTTTTCTAGATTTTTTGGAGGTGGGAGCATCCTTTCTATCCATCTTGGTGATGTTTGTTTCCTTATTCGGGTGCATGTATACCTCTTCGATAATCTCAGCCAAAGCTCCGAAGTAGCTGTTCGTGGTGGTGATGCCGGCGCCGATGCCCTGTTGCAGCCTGGTCACTGGGTCTTGCCCGATGTTGGCCACGGTGTCCGCCCAAATTTCTTCTATGTAGTAGGGGTTAGAGGGGGTTTATGTGTCGGGGGGTAGAATAGCTTCCGACAAGTTTTTTGGTATCTTGTGCTCCGTAGGTGTGTCTGCTTCCCTTCCGGAGGTGCCGCTGTTCTCTGTGTCCTCTGCCATTCTGAGGTCTCCGGTGTGGCTGGTTTGAGTGACTTATGTGGGGGCCGAATGGGGGATGTCAACTTTGTTGGAGAAAGAAATGGCTGGGGATTTGTAGGGCACCATTGTCCGGGGGAGCTTGTTGTTGGGTATGGGATTCTTCTGCTCTGTCGTCCATAGGTTCTGTTAGTAGAAGGATGGCTTATTCCTCCTCTGGAATGCCGATGATCTCTGAGGCCACTTCAGGACTGTCGGTGATGTCGATTTCGAGGAGGTCGAATTTGTTGGAGAGGTTGATGACGATGACGGATGAGGTACTAGGGCCCTCCCCTAGGGAGACAAAGCTTGGCTATTGGAATGTCCGGTGCTAGCCTTAAATCGGATGTGGGTGTTGGGGCGAGGTAGTAAAAGTGATTGGTGTATAATCTTGGTTTGTTTGAGGGGAGCAGCCTTACGGGGGACCGTCTTCTTTAACTATAGTGTGCACGAAAGTAGTGCTCTATGGTATGATCACCTCTCGTATGACAGTGTTTGCAGAAGATGATACTATTGTCGAATATTATTTGTTGGGTGTGTGTCTTGTTGCCTAGCGAGATCTGGATGTGTTTGGGCAGATACTTAGATAAATCTAGCTTCTTGTATATTTTGGCGTAGTTACCCTTGGAGAGACTCCTAGTTTCTTCTGCCATGGCTTCAAATGTATCGAAGGAGCTCGCAATCCTCTTCAGAGCTGCAGGGGCAAAAAAAATCAGGGGGAGGTTCGAGAAAGTAA
>JANAVB010030814.1:5738330-5848330 GCA_029216955.1 Iris pallida
GATAATATAGAGTATTTCAGAGGTAATATATTTCATTCGGAGTAAATTTGCTCAGAGGTAATATGGACATGACAAATTCATAGATTTCCATTGAAGACAAGTGTCGTAGAATAATTTAGAGGTAATATGGACATGATTATTCTTTTGACACAATAGATTATTCCAATTTCGACTAGAGAATTAAAATAAGATATCTTTAAAGTAACTTTGCTTTAATGACAAACTTTTATAAATTGAAGAGTTTGTTTAGAGGATTTCTCTTACAAGAAGGTTTTGTAAGAATGAAAGGTGGTTTTGCTAGGGAATTTGTGAAGACCCTTTATTTATAACTTATCAAAAAACTGTTGGAAAAATAATGGTTCGAAATGAAGTAGATATTAACATGCAAAGTATTTATTACTCCAGAAAGAAGATGTAAACAGTGTACAAAACTTGCTAAGGTATACAAAGTAGCATCCACTTGTGATTTAGACATAATACTTTTTTAAGAACTTACCATTAATAGGCATTATTAGCAGATCTCTGTTAGGCTTTACTAGCCTGTATACTCTATTTGAATACACTGATTTAACAACAAACGAACCTTCCCATTTATCCACAAATTTCCCTTTCCTTTTATGCGTCATTACCATAGGTCTTCTTACCGAAAGAACTAGGTCGCCGACCTAGAAAACTCGTTCTTACCTTCTTATTAAAAGCTTTGGAAATGTGGGCTTGATATAACTCAATTCACCATTGAGCCATTAAGCGTTTCTCATTGAGAGCTTCTAATTCTTGTAACCATAGATGATCATTGAATCTCCATAGGAAGAATTGCTTCACTTCGTCGACCAAAGAGAATGGTGTTGTACTAGTGGGAGTCCGTACTGTGGTACGATACGCCCAAAGACATTCACCAAGTTTCTCATTCCAATTACGTTTATTAGATGAAACGAACTTCTTGAGTAACTTGATAATAGTTTTGTTAAAGGCTTCAGCTAAACCATTAGTTGTGTGATTATAGGCTGTAGAGGTGACATTTTGGATTTGGTTCTTCTCACAAAACTAATGAAATTCAATGCTCATAAATTGTGGGCCATTGTCATGAACAATCCTCCTGGGATGTCTGAAATGATAAATCACGTGATGTTTAATAAAACTGATAACATTAGACGTTTTTAATTCAACAAGTGGTATAGCTTCCGCCCATCTTGAATGGTAGTCGATTATCGCCATAATAAATCAGTGTCCCTTACAGGAAGGAGGATTAATAGGTCCAATAATATCCATTCCCTACACTTCGAAAGGCCAGAACGCAGCTATTGGGTACAAAAATTCTAAACGTTAATGGATGAAATCAATATGAATTTGGCAAGCTTTATATTTTCTTGCGTAATTTATAGCATCAAATAACATAGTGGGACAATAATAACCCAAATGCTATAGCCAATCCTACAATTTTAGACCAGGTTGATGGCCACTACAAGTACCATCATGAGCTTCATGAAGGGCTAGTTTGGCTTCATCTTCAGATAGACATAGTAAAAGAAGTCCATCATATGATCTTCGATACAACATTTTAGGAGCTGCATCATAAAAGAAATGAAGAGAATGTCTCTTAATTGAAATAACTTTTTTGGGTCATCCGGAAGAGTTCCACAAACAATATAGTCTATAAATAGAAATCTCCAATCTTTGAAGTCGACATCCGCTGTTGCTGAATAGCTTTGGTGAGCGTCCAGATTATCCTTAGTTCAAAACAAATCTCGACCAATCACTGTGATCGACTTCTGGGTATTGACTGGGGTAGCAAGTCATGATGCTGCCAAACCAGCTAGCACATCTGTATCTGTATTTTCTAACCGAGGTACATATTCAATGAAGAACCCGGAGAAAGTAGTAGCTATTTCGAGGGTTGTTTGGTAATATGGAAGAAGATCTTCATGACAAACCTCATATTCTTTTCAAACTTGACTGACTATCAACTTGGAGTCACCATAAGCTTCTAAATAATCTACCTCCAGCTGTTTAGCCAACTACAGTCCAAGTAGAGCATTATACTCTGCAACATTATTAGAACAAGGCTCTATAAGAGAATAAGCGCAATGAATGACCTGATTATTAGGAGATATCAATATTACCCCTACTCCTGCTATGATATTGCCTTTGGGACCCGTTCTTGAAGCTCCATCCAAGAACAAAGTCCAAACAAACTTTTCCGTTGTTGTATTAGACTCCAATACTTAATCCAAAATTTTACCATAGAGTTTAGAAGTTTTTGCTATCGGGTACGCAGCTAGGAAATCAACCAGAGCTTGTCCTTTGACTGCCTTCTGGGGTACATAAACCATATCGTAGGGGGGTAATAACATTGCCCAAGTAGCAAAGCGAGAATTAAGCGCACTTGGCTTAGTCATTAGAACTCTGAGAGGGTTAACTCTGGATATAACATGGATAGTTTGTCCTATTACATAGTGTCGTGTCTTTTGAATTACAAAGATTAAGACGAGACACTCTTTCTCAACAGGATTATATCTATGCTCTGTGCCGATCATCATATGACTAAAATAACAGATAGCTCGTTCATGTCGTTTATTATTTTTTTGAGCTAATAGTGTACTAAAAAAGAATGTTCCATTGCAAGAACGTAAAGCAAGAATGGTTTACCCACAACCAGAGCCACCAATATTGGAAGATTAGTGATATATCTTTTAATATCTTCGAATGCTTGTTGATATTTTTTACCCCAGACAAAAGAGACCCCTTTCTTCATTAACTGAGTAAAAGGTCGACATCGCCCAGACAGATTTGAAATGAACCTTCAAATGTAGGTCAACCTGCCTTGTAAACCACGAAGTTTTTTTGACTGCAATGTCGTCGACGTAGCATTCCACCATTTTTCAGAAATGATTGGAAAAAATTATGCTCATGGCTCATTGATATGTAGCTCTGACATTCTTTAAATTAAAGGGCATCACCGTATAACAGTATACCCCCAACGGTATTTGAAATGATGTGTGCTTTTCATCAGTTGGGAACATTTTAATTTGATTGTAACCAGATAAACCATCCTTGAAAGACATACTTTCGAAGTCGCAAGTGTTATCAATCTTAACATCTATGATTGGAAGAGGAAACTCATCCTTTGGACAAGTTTAATTAAGGTGCCGATAATCGATACATACGCTAATCTTCCTATTTTTCTTTATGATCTGGACAATATTAGCAACCCTGTCCGGATATGGTTCTTCTCGAACAAAGCTACTGTCTATGAGTTTCTTTACCTTAGTCACAATAGCCTCCATCATATCTGGACGGAACCGCCGTTGTTGTTGCTTCACCGGTTTGGCATTAGGAAGTATATTAAGACAATGCATTGCTATCTGTGTATCAAGCCCAGGCATATGTTCATAACTCCAAGCAAACACATCTATATACTCTTTGATAAGCTTAAGAAGAGAATGTTTGTCTTCATCAGATAAAATTTTGTTGATGAATATCGGTTTAGGCGATTCTGAATCACCTACATTAACTTGAACAACTTCATCTTCAGTAGGACGTTCCCGTTGTTCAAAACACATTTTCCATTGGGTGTCTAGCCGTTGAGCCCAAGGTTCGACTTCAAAAGGTTCCATAAAAAGATCATCATCCTTTATTTGATCACCAGATACCATATAAGCTGAGAAGACATATTTAAATACTGCTCCAACACTATGATCTGAATCCTATAGTGAAGAATCAGAAGAATGAGAACATGTATCGCTATCTTCTTCGTCAGAGATTTTTGGTGTAGTTGGGGGAGTTACATATCCCATCCAAGATCGAGTACGGTGGTAGTAGTCTTGCGGTTTCCTATTTGGAGTTGGGATACGCAACGGTAGGCGGCGGCCTTTACCAAAGTTGAGGCCTTGTTGGTTATTTAAATCATAGCCTATTTTTGAATGATATTCTTCCCTTGAGGAGTATACCGATATAATTGCATTCTACCGGTATCCGAATCTGGATCATCCAACAAAGCTTTTTTATGAACCTCGGCTCGGCCGAATATAATTGGTGTTTCACCAATTGACCTAACCGGCACCAAAAAATAAGAATCTTCATATGACAGACATTGAGTACTATTTTTAAAAAAATAGACACAGGCAGTGACAGTTTTGTATCCATAATAAGCGAACATAGAGAGTCGACAGTTCTTAGTCCAGTCATAGAAACACTAAAGTAATCAAAAGTAGAACCCCTTTCATTAGGTATGCACATGATTTATTCTTTCGGGAAAACATGCTAAGGAACTTTGACACATGAAGATTTATTTACAACACTTGCTTCTGCAGCGATGGCAATATGCGTCCGATCGATCACAAAGGGCTCATTCGGCTGAACTGGACGCTTGCTTCGACGAAGATCAACTACAAACGGTTCTTCCTCTTAGTCCTCAGGTCGATCATCAGTGGTTCCTCTTTCTTTGTCCCAAGATCAATTACTAGAGGCTCCTCTTTCTTGATGTTAGCTTTGTTCTTGCGTAAGTCAACAACAAATGGTGTGCCACCTCATGACTGAGTCTCTTGTGAAGTTCTAATAGGCTCTTTCCACACAGGACCCTTCAAGTATATTGCCAAGGGCTTTTCAACCGACTCCTACCATACAGGACCCTTCAAGTAAATAGCTAGAGGTTCTTTATCGTTTGATCAATAGATGCTTATTCTACTTCGTTTCTAGCCTCTGCTTCTTCATCCATAACAAGATGCAATAGTTTATCGTTAGAGGGTCTCTGGTCCAGAGGTTTATACATCCTTGCATCAGAGAAGTAGACCTCGACTCTCTTGAATGGAATCGACGTTTGTAAATTTTGTACATACTACTCCTTCTTCGTTCATATATTTAAAGCACTGATGAAGAGTTGATGGTTCTAAAAGGTTTTCATGTATCCATGGCCGTCCTAACAAAACATTGTAAGAGACATTGGCATCAATTACATAACATGTGACTTCAGTCCGAAGATTTTTAATCTGACACTTGAGATGGATTTTCCCCAGAGGATAACTTCTTCCAGCACTGAAGCCAGTGATGGTAGTGGAAGTATGTGACAACTTATGCATTAGGATTCCTAACATCTGAAGAAAACTTCGGAGAATTACACTAACCGATGAGGCTGGATCAATTTGAATGCGATCCACCTTACAAGCCCCGACATACCCTGTATAGCATAAGGGTCTATCATGGTGATTGTTCTTCAAAAACATGTCCCCTTGAGTAAAGGTGATATTGGGAATCTTCTCTGATGCACTATGATAATGAGGGCAAGTTACGAGGTCATCATCAGGTTCCGTTATCTGAGACAAATATTTGTCTGCATGCTGTATTGCCTCACTCAGTGCCTCCTGTGTATCTTTGAAGAGACGGAGTAACTCGATATGCACAGCCGAGCTGGGGTATTGGTAAGCTATGCTAATATATTAAAATTGGAAGGCTTGTCAAGTCTGAGGAGAGTAGACTTCTTCAAGGACTTGTCGAACCTCACCTCGTTTTGTTTTTGTTTTTCTCCTAACGTCTTCTTTGGTGGTCCTGACTCAGATGATGTAGGAATGGCGGGTGGACTAGGAGTGGGAGCTACAGTAAAATGATTATTTTTTTGGTCTTGATTGGAAGCACATTGGTATGGTTTTTCGCATATGCTTTCTCCAACTAGAGCTTTGTTGATTATATTGTATGATTTACTCCTGTTCTTCATGCCCTGTATCTTGGAAGTAGATAAGGTAGAATTTGGATCCATATCTTCAAGAAGATCGGAATGGATCCACATGACTTCACCATGCTGAGTAGTGAGTGGGACAAGTCCGGTTGTCTGATCACAAATCGGAGGAAGATTGATGACTTGTAATATCGCCTTCGGTATCGGTATAACACCATCTTGCACTTCAATTACAGAAAAATCTCCAAACTGGAGAGAAACAAGATTTACAGAAACTTGTTTCTCATCTATATATAGTGTGATGGCCTTTGAATCCAACAGTTGCTGAATATGATTCTTCAACATGTAGCAATCCTTCGCAGAGTGATGCACATACTGATGATAAAAGCAATACTTTGGATCATTGGTTTTCCCTACTTCCTCTGGTCTTCGGGGGGAGGGAGGAAGATAATTGCAGGTTATTTTCCTTCATAAGTACCTGGAAGATGTCCAATGTGAAGGCTTCATTGAAGGTATAATATGGATTAGGCCTTGAAGTAGCTGGAGCTTTCTGTTTAGGCTGGAAAGCAGCTGTAGAAACATCCACCATAAAGGAATCTTTCCCTTTGTTGGTTTTTCCAGAAGTGTTATTACTCTGGGGACGCTTCTTTTTGTATTTGAGTGATTTTAACCCAATCAAATGCAGAACCTGGACTGATTCTTCGGCCTTCTCGGCAGCAGCGATAAAGGCTGGCCAATCATTATAATCTCTAGGGCCAATGCAGAATATGACTGTGGGTAAGAAGTTACCCCTGCATGTATCAATCAACACTGATTGAGGAGTCCCAGGATGTATCTTCATCGATAATCTCATGAACCGTTCGATGAATTCACGAGCCGTCTCTTTATTCTCTTGCTTTGTCATAATAAGATTTGATATGGAGACGTCACATGTTTTGTCGTAGAATTTAGTAAGGAACAACTTCCCTAGATGCTTTAAAGTTTTAATATAATCATCTAGGAGATTGCAAAACCATTCAAAGGCTACTCCCTTCAAGGTGCCAATGCATAATTTAGCCCATAGTGCATCATTCTTTGGTATGTGAATGGTTTGGGAGTAAAAATATGTCAAATGTTGCCTCAGTAAACTTGTTCCATTATAAGAAATCAGAGATTGTGGTTTGTACTTTGGAGGACAAACCACATCATCCCATTCTACAGGATAAGGGCGTGACATTTCCATTTGATGCAGTTTCTCTTTTATAGTCATATCATCTAATCGAGCATTGATGCCCCGTATAGCTTCGAGAGTATCAATCGACTGGCTTGCAAAGGTCATCTGTATCATAGCTGGTTGTGTCTGTTGTAGCACTGGCATACAGACATTTCTAACTATCGGTGATGGATTAGGATTGAATGATACCCCAATTGTATCTAGATCGGTAGGAGATTGAGTTGATGGATGAGATTGATGTAGAGCTGTTTGCAAGTTCATGGTTGTTTGAATTTGCTGCATCATCGCCATGACATTTTGTAACATGGTTTCCAGACTATCAATTCTCTGTCGATCATTATTACCGTCTTCTTCATTACCAGTTGTATACACTGTCACAACCTGTACCCGATTTAGGGGCACGAGTACGTGGGTACATCCAGCCTATGTCGCAGTGTCGACGGTAGAATGCTGTTCTAGGTCACAAATACACAATATAATATACTCTCCAAACGTAGGACAATCTCAGAAGATACAACTCAATCACATAAACTAGAGGTAGATAAATGGCACGATAAGATAGATATAAAATCTACATAATGAGATACAACCAGAAATAAAATAAGTCTGTGTTATCAACACTACTACATAACATCTGAAAGATACAAACTCAAGACAACACAATAAGATAAGCAAACTCTAGCCATCTACTCCAAGCTCTACTGTGACTCCTCTAGGCTAGCCTGGAACCTCCGAGTTATCTGTAAAATTTATCAACAGGTCCAATCAGGACAGGAACGAGCACATATCTCCAAAATAGATCCAAAACATGGCAGAAAATATAGAACAAGCAGTAGAATAAAAATACATGAACTGTAAAGAACTGTACATGAAGAACATGAAGTACATGAAACACCGTAGAGAGGGATATACATGAATAACACTTAAAATAGACAAATCTGATTATATGAAACAATTTTATAGAAAATAAGAACTATAAGTGAAATATAAGTGATTTAGAGCACAAAATGGTTATGTAGTCGGCTTGGGTAGCACATGAAAAGTAATCGAGTGGCACACGAAGTAACAAGGTTGTACAGGATGGGATAGATCACATAACTACTTCTACTCACCCCTACCCCAATCAATACACAAGGATCCATTCAAGTTACGTTACGTACACAATTTGTTGGTTATACAAGAAGCACATATGAACATGAGAGTACATGAGAGCACACGTGAGTACACGAATAACACGAGAGCAAGGAGTACAGGATGCACAGGAATAGCACAAGACATGAAGTACCCGATGCACCCGTTAAGGGGGATAACATCTCATGAAAAAAGATCCATATAGTACCAATCTGTGATAACAACGTGACAGCATCAAATAAAGTAGTCTAAAGCAAAAATATAGATACTATCATGATTGAAAATGATCAGAGAATGTACTCACCTGATAACCTGAACAAGTGATATGTATAGATGTCCAAACTGGAGTCAGAGTCCTATTTAGAGCAACACCGGTTACAATGTGTTCAAGATGTAATAAATAAAGTGTACAATGCATTCTATATGATTCTAGGTCATTTTAGGTCAAAGTCAACTATGGTCAACATTCTAGTCAAACTAGTCAACTAGTCTAAAGTTTTGGTACAACTCTAGTCTACATGTCATGCTAGGCCTATATGGTCAAATACTAAGTCATTCTATAGGTTACCTCAATATACTAGGATACCTTAGGATACCAAGGTATTAACATATCCATACCTTAACTAGGTATCTAACATAGCCTAGTCTATCACATTCTCATAGGCATATATACTATCTATACATAGCTATATACCAAATATAACATAGTCTATATACTACATATAACATAGCATATATATATAAGCTATATATAAGTACTTAATATTTTTTTTTTTTTTTTTTTTTTTTTTTTTTTTTTTTTACTTAATATATATATATATATATATATATATATATATATATATATATATATATATATATATATATATATATATATATATATATATATATATATATATATATATACATAAATATGAGCATACTTACACATATAACATAACATACATGAATTTTATATATATATATATATATATATATATATATATATATATATATATATATATAAGAGAAAGAGGGGGTAAACAATACATTTATGTGTATGTGTGTCAATAGGCAGTGTGTGGGTGGTATACTGTCAAGGGGTTAGAAACTCAATACCGGGAAATAATCCCCAGGTATCAGACCCTAAGCTAATGCAAAACCCAACATTCACATTACATAACATATATATATATATATATATATATATATATATATATATACAAAAAAAAAAAAAAAAAAAAAAAAAAAAATATATATATATATATATACAAGATATATATATACCAACTATATATATAGATTATATTTATGAAAGTACATCATAAAACCTACTGTAAACTAAACTAACTGACATATGTAAATCCAACTAATGTGATCCATACTGAACTCAAACAACATCACAAAACCCTAAAATCAATCTCAGGTATAACCCTCAGTCGGAACTGTACAAACCCAATCCAACTCTAATACATTCATCAAACATAACACATTCGAAAACCCGAAATTCAAAGTGAAACTGGAAAATTTGGAAGGGGTATGAGTCTACACATAGTGTCAACAAGGGGGTGTCAAACAGTGTCCAAGAAGTGGCCAATTTGTGTCAAAATAATGGTGCCAAAAATTGTGCAGAGGCACAGCCTCGTGCATGCATGTCGAGTCTCCTAGGACACGACACGTGCAAGCTCGTGTCTCGTGGTCATGTCTACAGGTAGGGTAGGTGTAGTGCTACTTGTCAAATAGCCTAAAACGTGTCCAAAGTGTCTCGTGTGTCGTGTCCAGCCACGTATCAGTGGCTCGTTTTCGCGTGTGTGTGTATCAGTGCAGACCAGTAAGGACATGATTTCTTAGCCGACACGACACCAAACCACATAAAACTTTAGGAGGGGTCTGTCAGTCATTGCTTGCACCCCTGTTTCAAATACCAAGTGTCCTCGTGGCGTGTACAGTAAGTACGAGACTCATGTCATCAGGACACTGCGCACAGCCTCATGCGGTGTCCCTGTGTCCAAAAACGGACACGAAACGTGTCCAAAACGTGCTCAGTCACAGAGAATATTAATCCACACATCAAGGGCTACAAAATCATGTAATTAGTTTAGAAATTTGTTAACATTAATTCCTATGTGGCATTTCACCAAATACTTTACACTACACTCCGATACGCCTCCGATACGCATATCAAATGTATTCGATTTCTCACCAAACTTGGCCTAGGGCTAGGGGGACCCTAAATGAATGCATCTGTGGAAAAAAATTAGAAAACAAATAGGTTTAGAGGATATTACCTATTGAGAGTTGGAATCTCAATGTAAATACACTTGAGACCAAAATCACTCCACTTGCAATGGTCAATAAGCTCCAACTCCTTGCTAGCTAGCTTCTAAAGGCTTCATCTACACTAGGGGAGTGCATTGTAATTGATTAGGCTCAATTTGGAGTTGATTTGGAGAAATGGGATGAATTTGGGAAAGAACACAAATTATGGTTTGAAATTATAAGGAAAGAGGCAATGGTGTGCTAACATGATGTTATATAGGGGGGATTGCCTATGGCCGGCCACAATAGTCTAGGGTTAGGGTTTTAGTTCAATGGTAGGCTAAGGCCATCTACATGCATAAATCAGGCCCTTCTAGTAAAGGCCCAAGTAAATTAGGGTTTCCTACAAATATCTCCATTCTAACTTAATATCTAGATATTCCTAAACCTTGTCATTTAGTTAGAAGCTACTAATAAAATATCTAGGCTCATGATCAATATCTAGATTAGGGCAATTCTAGGTTAAGGCCTAATATTTCAATTAGCACATTATTAATTAACTATAATAAAAAATAATTCAAATGTCACAAATGACCAAAATACCCTTAGCCTAAAAAGTGGTAATTAGCTAATCTAATTACATGGTTAGGCCTCCATGGTCATAGTTAGTCTCTGGGCTAAGTAGCTCTAAGGTTACACTAGTAAAAGACCAGAATCACAATTCATCAATTTAAATGGTATTAAAATAATCTAAATTCACCAATAAAATATTAACATGATTTAAATCCTATTATTTAATGATTAATTTTACAAAAGTTCAAAATTACCCTCATTTAAGAAAAGTGGTGGTTACTTACACAGAAGTTGTAAATGAACTGCCAGATGGAGAAGTATGTAAGGAATCATTACTAGAGATAGTACTGCTTGATCTTGACTGTGAAACTGTATTTTCTCTTTCTAAAATGCGAGGTACTCTGTCATCAAATTGAGATATAGAATGGTCAAGACTGGGAGAATGCTACCCCTAGTATTATCTTATTCGAGAACTTGGAGTGCACTAGAAGAGTGTCTAGATCGAAAATGGGTTCCTTGATAAACCCCTTCAGGTGAAGTAGCTCTTTGACCTCCCCTATGAAGAGGATGAAGGTGCTTGATTCGGTCATGACCCGCACCCAGTGTAGGGGCACGAGAAGTGGGTACGTCTATCCTAAGCCATAGTGTCGGCGGTAGAATATTGTTCTAGGTCACAATCACAACTAACACTATATGATATAATCTCCAAACAAAAGACAATCTCAGAAGGATACAATCTCAATCACAAAACTAGAGGTAGATAATCAGCACGATAAAATAGACAACATCCACAAGAGGGATACAACCAAAAATGGATAAGTCAAGTGTTTAACAAACACAAAATCTTAATATCTAAAATGAAATACATCTCCAAGACAAACAAGAAATAAGATAAACAAAACTCTAGACATTTACTCTAAGCTCTACTAGTGTCCTCTAGGCTAGCTGTGATCCTCCAAGTTACCTGTAAAATTTTATTAACATGTCCAATCAGGACAAGAACGAATACATATCTCTCACACAGTTCATATCATGACAGGAAATGTAAAACAAGCTATAGAATAAAATACATGAAATGCTGTAAGAAATAAACATGAAGAGCAAAAAAGAAATCTAGTAAACTGGAAATATAAATATGAAAAAATAAGAACTGTAAGTGACTAAGTGATTTAGAGCACAAGATTGTTTTGTGAACGGCTTGAATTTGTACATGATTATACTACAGAGTTTGCAAATGATTACCTACTTTGGAATTGTTCACATGACCATTTCTACTCCCTCATACCCCAATCAATACACAAGGATCTAGACAGGTTATGTTAATGCACATGAAGGTTTATACATGACGCTCATGAGATCATAAGTGTACATGAATTGTTTATACATGAAGATCATGAATCATGAGAGTATATGAGAGCATATGAGTGTACATGAATAATAAGAGTTCAAGGAATACATGATGTTCGTGAAAAGCACACATGACATGATGTATTCGATGCACCTGTAAAACCTCTAAATTTCTACTTATTTTGTTTTTTATATAAATTTGGTACTGTTTCACTTAACAAAATGCCTAAAATTAGCTTTTGAAAGAAAACTAGAAAAAGTACAAAAGTATAAATTATTTCTGGGAAGTATTGCTATGAAAGTCTGATCTGAGAGCGATCACTTTGTTCCTTGGACCATACGATGATGATGAAGAAAACTGCTTAAAGAATACGAACAATCGGAAGAACTAAGTCACCAGAAAGGTATCGAGCAACGGCACTGATGGCACAGTCGAATGCTTTCCTTCTTTGCTTCACCATGTTCTTGAAAAAAAGTTGAAGAAATGCTTCTGGGAATATCACTCTAAAAGTATGAGTTTACTCAGAATCTCCTCTCCTGCATATCTCTATTGATCTCTTGATATTCTCTGTGTTAAAAAATAAGTCTATTTATAGACTAGACCCTCTGTACATAAAAAGCAACAAAGTTGGGTCTCTACGCAAGTAACTGTCACCCACGATTGAAAATTAACTCTATGCGTGATGACACGTGTCCCATAATTTCAGCAATATAGGGAGAGCACGTACACACGTTCCTCGATAAGTGTGGCATGAATGCCACGTATGCAGACCACGTTCTCATGTAGCCAGAAAAGATCGGGCGTAAAATGACCTAAAATAGACTTCCTGCGTAAAGTAGCAGACTGGGCGTAAAATAGCTCAAAATAGACTTCCCGCGTAAAGTGGCTGAAAAATAGCCTTGAGCGTAAAATTAGCTCAAATAAACTTTACGCGCACAAAAGCCTTGAGCGTAAAAGCTCGAATAGCTTTCGTGTGTAAAAGATGCAATCTCTTGAGCGTAAAGTAACACATCTGCACACGAAACGACAAGTATTGGGTTTGGTGTAAATCAAATCTTCTCGGCTTCTGTGTAATCCACTGTCAGAAAATCATTATGTCAGAACAGTATCATGCACATTAAATACATGATTTGACAGCCTGTCCCTCGCGTAAAAGCTTTGAGGATGGCTCTCGCGTAAAGTAGCTCGCGTAGAGTTTACTCTGTTTGATTTCTGCGTAAAGTCTGAGTCTGTCTCTGTTTGACTTGCGTAAAGCTCTCAACTTCTTTGACTCAGTCTAGGAAGTACTTTTTACGCTCCTACCATACCCTTTCAAAGTTTTCAAATTTTTTCAAAATTTGAAATACTTTGAACAGAAGCATAAAATCCGGGATATTCAACAGTCCGCGTAGAATTCGGGATACCCAACGGTCATCTGCGTAGAGTTCGAGATACTCAACAGTCCGCGTAAAAGTCGAGATATTCAACCGTCAGCGTAAATTTTGTTAATTTGAACCAATTTCAAAATTCTCTATAAATAGAGTTTTACGAGTAGAGAGAGAACTTTACTCTTCCTTTGCAATCCCGAACTCCTTTACTCTCTTTCTTCGAAATCTCAATTCAAATCCCTAGCCCCCAAGAGCAAGACCGCCGCCGGCACCAAGGGCAAGAAGCCCGCCACTTCGTCGACGACTGATCGCACAGAAACCAACATTCCCTCATCGGTGGCACCCTGACAGTCCAACCCCGCTGTGGCTCCGGCCATGAAAGGTAGAATACTACCTAACTTCGGCCGTGAGTTCGCCGGAAAAGAAGAAGAAAACTCAAACCTTAAAACATCACGCCCACGTCCATACGTGTCAGCGTAGAAATTAAAATAACAAAATATGCCCACGTTATACGTGTCAGCGTAAAAATAAAAACATACGCCCACGTGTATACGTGCCAGCGTAAAGATCTAATTATGCTCACATCAATATGTGCTAGCGTAAAAATCAAATTACGCTCACATCAATATGTGCCAGCGAAAAATTTAAAATACGCTCACATCAATATGTGTCAGCGTAAAATTCAAAATACGCTCACGTCAATACGTGGCAGCGTAAAATTCAAAATACGCTCACGTCTATACGTGGTAGCGTAAAGTTCAAAATACCCTCACGTCAATACGTGCTAGCATAAAATTCACAAGTGAAAGACTTTGCGTAAAACAAAGAACTTTTACACTTTAAAAAAACTTAATTTTTGTGCATAAGCGTAAAGTTTTGCATAGTCAAGCTCTCTAGTATAGAGTCTTCAATCTTTATGCGTAAAATTTAGACTAAGTCATCTGCAAAAAAATTTAAATTAGATTTTTTCTAACTTGATTTTTCTTGTTTCTTTTGGCAGTAGACTTGCAAATTCATCCGCTTGCAGAAATATTTGGCTCGGCAGCTGGTATGGTGGGCTCGAATTACTTGGAGAATTTGTCCCATGTGGAGTTCCCTCAGACAAATCCAGAATACCCTGAAGGGAGACAACAGCTAATAGCTGCTCAGCGGGACAGAATGCTGTTGTCCATGATAAATAGAGAATTGTTAGTATCGCTAGATGATCAACAATTTTCGAAGCCAGCCTTCTTGTTCGGGGATGCGATAGATTTT
The DNA here is from genome assembly GCA_029216955.1 of Iris pallida. Taxonomy (NCBI): domain Eukaryota; kingdom Viridiplantae; phylum Streptophyta; class Magnoliopsida; order Asparagales; family Iridaceae; genus Iris; species Iris pallida. The sequence continues at coordinate 5,753,123 of JANAVB010030814.1, forward strand.
CAGTCACAAACACACCCCAAGAAGGAGGCTTAGGTGTTCATGTTTAGAGAGAGGGCAATGTATCTCCCCGACATGGCCAGAGATTATCCCCTATCTGCATTTGTCCATGCCACCCATCCTCGACAGATGCTATGGAACCTGACTCCCAGCATTTATGGTAGGACGGGCAGAATCATTTTCAAAAGGGATAGAGCCAACGAAATAGGCTACAACATCAGTGCTCCTAGTGGTGGTATCGTCCCTTTCTCCGGTCTATTGCATGGATTCACACCGAGCAAAGATTCAGCTCTGATCCAGCCGGTGCAGAATCCAATGTTCATTAACAAGTTCATAAGGGCTGCAGTATTATATCCTCAGGCCAACCCTAGGCTACCAGGGTGGCTGACTCCTTATAACCAGAACTGGATTCAGCTTAGTGCCTGGATCATGAAGAACTTCAAGACAGATCTGGAAGCCATTGGCCTTTATGAAGCGGTAGCCTCTACGAACCAGGGTATACCGATGAACAGTAACCTGTTCTTGGCTCCGATGGAGTTGTATATGAGTTCAACAGGGACTTTTGCAACTCCATTAGGTGAGATGGGTTTTGCCCTGTACGAGATGCAATTCATCACTAAGCTGCCGATGGGTGAAGCGCCTTATGAAGAGTATGTTCCCTCTAACCGGGAACTAGCAGAAATCAGAGAGAAAAATCCTCAATTGGTCGAGGTCTACCAAGAACTTATGTGCCATTACCTAATTTGCACCACTATGTATGGCAGTGGGTCGCATTTGGCATATATTAATAAATGGACAACCTATTTATTCTACCACGAGAATAGGATACCCAAGAACGAGAAGGGAAGATTCCAGGAAAACAAGGCTCTAACCATCAACCCTTATTCAATAATCCCTTCAGATTTGATCCACAGTTTGATGATCTCACATAAGTCTCCGGACCAGCATCTGTCCACTAAGACTGGAGACATCCCTGCGGGGACTGAAACCTTAAGCTACCTGAGGAGTGGCAGTCAGAAGATCTCAAGGAAAGCCTTACTGGCAGGCTTTCTATCTCTGTGGCTACGGAGATGGATCATGCCAGGGATAAGCACAGCTGACAGAATTCCCCAAAACGTATTATGGCCGACAGTACGTTTGGTGTTCAAGGTCAGAATCAACCTGCTATCGGCAATGGTGTGTCGAATAAACGCAGGTTTGCGGACCTTTGGTTAGGAACTAATCAACAATGCTCCTCACCGAAAAGAATTCCCAAGGGTGGAGATGCCCTACACTTATCTGATGGACTGGCTACTGCATTATAACTGCAGTTTGTTGCCACCGGGCCCTGGAGATAATGTAGAGGTCTTCCTCCAGAAATTCAATAAAGCCACATGGACTGCAACTACTGTGGCGGATACTCGGGCAGTACTGAATTATGCTCATGGATGGAACTTCTTTTGCACAAGGCCACAAGTTCCAACCGATTGCCTCGGTGTACAATTTGAGGACAAAGGCGAAGGGAGGACTTCATTGCTTTGCCAGTTTTCAAATGGCTAATGTACATCAGACCCTCACATCTGTTGTACAGAAATGAAGATAATTGTGCGTTCGAACCGTATCTACCAAGTCGGTTCGCTCGTCAGTTTGGATATGACCAACTTCATGTTGGTAATCCCTCCACCAGCTTCTACCATTATGGAAAGCTAATTGATGGTGCAAGAGCCTGGAGATATTTTAGCACTGCTTGTACCGGTGCCAAATTCAGAGTATTGACTGCTACAAGCACAACCGAGCTACGAATACTTCATATGTATGCTCGCTTTTATGCATCTATTCGCTCCTTTGCCCATGGCTACAATATGAAGGGCAGTCTTCGATGGCCCAAAGAAGGGAATGTTGAGGAACCAGTCAGGATACCATCGGACATACCCGATGATGCTGCTGTTCCAGATGAGTATCTGGAAGTAATCCCTACGGGAGTTGGAGAAATAGTTGTAGGACCAATCATTATTGGTAAGACCCGAAAACAAAAATCAGGTGCAGCTGTTACCCTTCCAGAGAAAGCCCTCCCAGAGAAGAAGAAGAAGGTTACTGTCAAAGGGCCTTCTAGACAGAGAGCCGCTACTCCAGAGAGCGACACTCCAGTCGAGGAGCCTCAACACATTACATCTTCTTTGACTCATCCTGGAGAAGGATCCTCTGCATCTCAACCGGCAACATCAACAGAAGCTGTGGCGGTCCTATCCCCTGGACGCCTCAGCTCATCACTTCATTTGACTTTGCCACAAAAGGCAAAGGCTATCGAGGATACCATCACTACCTTTACTGTTGATCCAGCGTTCATCCCATCAGATGAACCGGCTCTTGCCTTTGATGATGATGACTGGGATGAGGACTATGACGAACTTTTGGAATGTCCTGTACCTACTCCAGGTAAATATAAATTATACAAAATCTATACAAAAATTATGTATTATGATTTTGTATATTAACTTATTTTGCTTAATTTGTAGATGTCATCACTACAGCAAAGCCTGTGGCTCCTCCTCCTTCTCAAGAAGCTATTCATGAAGAAAACATGGAATCTGAGGAAGAGGGTTCTTCTTCAGAAGAAGAAGATACAGAGATACAACAAGAGCCTGAAGTGCAGGCTCTGCTAGAATTGCCTCCTCCTGGTGAGGGCGGAGAAAAAGAACAAACTGTAGTAGAACCCACTGTAGATGAAGAAGCATCTGCTGCAGAACTGACAGACTTCAACGAAGAACCAGTTGTAGAAGGACCCACTACAACTGAAATACTTGAAGAGCCTGCAGAGCCGGTAGCCAAAGAAGGTGATAAAGACATGGTCAAATCATCAACTAAATCTGGGGACGTTGTAATAGCATCCTCCGTTATTGCTACTGATCCAGCACAAGTTCCTGAGAAGACAGTGCCCGAACCTGAATTAGTCACCATAACTACCATTCCTACCACAACTATCACCGCCACTGATACTCAAGTAGTTTCGACTCCAGAAACGGCTGGAGTAAAAATTGCTGCAGACATTGTCCCTGAAGCTCCTGGGGATCAGTTAGCTATGGTAGCAACGACAACATTGACTTCATCTCAATCTGCTACCAAAGCAACAACACTTGCCCCTAGTCTTCAGAAAAGAGACTTGGTAGACATCGCCGCCACGCCGAGCCTAAATGCAGAAATGAATCTCTTAGTTGAGATTCATACTGAAACGTTCTACAACACGCTGGCAGCTCTGATCAAGATGGTCCTGAAGAAGGGCCTTAACTATGAAAGTCTGAAAGCTGCGATTGTTCTCACCATCAGAAATGTTGCCATGTTCAATGATGCAGAGAGAGCAGCAGCATTAGAGAAGGTAGTAGAGGGACTTGAACAGCCCATTAGAGAATATCTAAGGCTGTCAAGTGAAACTATTGAAAGTCTCATCCAAAACGAGAATGACGCTTTATCAGCTGAATACTTCGCTCGGGAGACCACTTTCAATGAATCTCTCCAAGAGTACAGCAGCAAGGTCGCCAAAGAAAAAGCTTTTTTGGCTGAAGCTAAGCCCCAGCTGGATATCCAGAGAGAAACCTATGAAACTTTAAATATGAGAATTCATCAACATAATGATAGAATTCGTAAGGTGGAGGCAGAATTGGCTCGCTTGAAGGCGGAGAGAGAGCAGTTGATCACAGCTCGAGACATACATTTGATGCAGAGTTCTATTTTGGAGGAACAAGTCTTCGGTGCTGAAGCTACTATCAAAACCCTTGACAAAGCCAAGGATAAGATGATAGCTACTTTCGCCGAATTCTCCCATTTTTGTACTCCAGAAGCTCGACGTACTCTAGCTACTGCAACTGTGCGAAACTCTCGCGAGAAGCGTTTAGCAGAGCTGCAAAAATTGCTCGAAGACGTATCTGCTCCGCCTTTGGCATTTTTGTATTTAATACAGAATTTTGTATTCTTCTGTCTTTTTTCATTCTGTAATATTTTCAAGAAATGAACGAAATATTTGTTTTGTGACCCTATCATTTATTTTGAAGTTAAATAATATGTATGAGATAGAAAGTACTTATCAGAGGTAATATGGACATGACAAGTTTTCTAAATTCAATAAATTATATCTATCCAGAGATAATGTGGACATGATAGATAATGAATCTTGTTTTCTTTTTAGAGTGTACAATACTATCAGAGGTAATATGAACGTGACAGATCATAACAACTCAAAGAAAAATAGATTAATATCTATTCAGAGGCCATAGGGACATGATAGATAAGAAAAAAAGTAGACTTAATATTTATTCGGAGGTCATAAGAACGTGATAAATAATAAATCCTCTTTTTTTTAATCAGCTGGTAAGACAGAAGATCAAAATTCTCTTTTAGGAGAACAAATAATCAGCTTAACCAAACATTGGTAGTTGGGGAATAAAGAAGAAATTCAGACATAATATTTCTTCAAGAATTTGCCATTAATTGGCATCATGAGCAAATCTCCATTAGGTTTAGATAACCTATAGGCACCATTAGAGAAGACGGTCTCAACTACATAAGGACCTTCCCATTTTACTTGGAATTTCCCTTTGCTCTGATGAGTCATCACCATCGGTCTTCGGACAGCCAAAACTAGCTCACCGACTTCAAATACCCTCTCTTTAACTTTACGATTGAAAGCTCGAGATATGCGGGCTTAATATAAGTCAATGTACTGTTGTGCTTGAAGACGCTTCTCGTCCAATCCTTCAAGTTCTTGGAGTCGTAAGCGATCATTATTCTCTGAGGTTAGCTCATTAGCAATGGCTATTCTAAGAGATGGAATCTGGATTTCCAGTGGAAGAACAGCCTCACATCTGTAAACCAATAAGAATGGTGTAAAACCAGTAGGAGTTCGGACTGTCGTTCGGTAAGCCCATAAACATTCTCCAAGTTTCTCATTCCAATCACGTTTATTAGAAGAGACGAACTTTTTGAGAAGTTTAATGATGGTCTTGTTGAAAGCTTCTGCCAAACCATTAGAAGCTGGATATAGGTTGTAGAAGCCCGATTTTGGATCCGATTCTTATCGCAGAATCGATAAAATGCCTAACTGGCAAATTGTGGTCCATTGTCATGAATTATCCGTCGGGAATCCCAAAACGATAAATGACATGGTGTTTAATGAAGCTAACCATATTAGATGTTTTCACTTCAACAAGGGAGAACCGCTTCCGCCCATTTAGAAAAGTAATCGGTTATAGCCAAGATAAACCGATGTCCCTTGACAGAAGGAGGGTTAATCGGACCAATAGTATCTATGCCCCAAGCTTCGAAGGGCCAAGAAGCTGCTGTAGGATGTAAGAATTCAGATGGTTGATGTATAAAATCAGCATGAATCTGACATGCTTTACACCGTCTGGCATACTCCATAGCATCTGCTATCATAGAAGGCCAATAATACCCCATTCTTTGAATACGGTCCTGTAATTTTGGACCCGGTTGATGGGCACCACAGACACCATCATGAGCTTCACGGAGTGTTTGTTTAGCTCCACTCTCAGAGAGACAATGCAGCAAAAGTCCGTCATATGAATGACGATATAACATATGCAAAGAAGAATCGTAGTTGAATCGAAATGATCGTCTCTTGATTGATGCAGCTTCTTTTGGATCTTCAGGTAAAATCCCATGAACCACATAATCAATAAACGGACTTCTCCAATCCCTTTGTTGAGAACTTGATTCTGTAGTATAACTTTGTTTGATATGCAAATTATTCTTGACACAGAATAAGTCTCGATCCAATAAAGTAATGGTATTTTGTCGTCTAATTGGAACAGCTAAGTCTGCAGCTAAACTAGCAAGAGCATCAGCTTCCAAATTTTGAGAACGTGGTATGAATTCGATAAAGAATCCTTTGAATGAAAGGACCAATTCGATTACCTCTTGATGATAAGGAATGAGGTCAGGATTTTGACCTCATATGTCCCTCTGACCTGATTAACAATCAGTTGAGAATCTCCATAAGCTTCCAGGAACTCAATGTCCAATTGTTTTGCCACTTGAAGACCAATTAGCAGAGCATTATATTCTGCCATATTGTTGGAGCATGGTTCATTAAGAGAATAAGCATGGTAAATGACCATTTTATTAGGAGAGACCAATACGATGCCTACTCCGGAGACAATATTGCCTTTAGGTCCAACCCACGATGCTCCATCAAAATATAGTTGCCAAATGTCATCCTTCAAAGTCATGTTGCAATCCACGACTTCATCTGGACTTAGAGGTTTCAGGTATAGGGTGAGCTGCTAAGAAATCAGCTAATGCTTGACCCTTCACTGATTTTTGAGGTACATAGACCATATCATAATGAGTAAGCAACATCGCCCAGGTGGCTAACCTGGAGTTAAGAATGCTTGGTTTTCTCATCAATACCCGAATAGGATTTATTCTGGAGATGACATGGATAGTCTGTCCTGATACATAATATCGTGTCTTTTGAACAGCAAAAACCAAGGCCAAACATTCTTTCTCCACAGGAGTATACCTATGTTCAGCTCCAACCATCATTCGGCTAAGATAATAAATTGCCTGTTCATGACCCTTATTACTTTTTGTGCAAGAAGAGTACCAAGAGAATGATCCAAGGCTCGAACATAGAGCAAAAATGGTCTTCCTACTACTGGAGGTACCAGAACAGGTGGATTTGTAAGGTACTATTTGATGTCATTGAAGGCTTTCTGACATGATTCATCCCAAACCAATGATACACCTTTCTTTAATAAATGGGAGAAATGTTGACATCTCCTAGAAAGATTGGATACAAATCTCCTGATATAAGCAATACAATCTTGGAAGCCGCGTAGTTCTTTTAGATTGCGTGGAGGACACATTTCAAGAATTACTTTGATTTTATCAGGATCAACATAGATACCTTGAGAAGTGATGACAAATCCCAAAAACTTGCCACTAGAAACCCGTAAGAAAGACTTAGTAGGATTCATCTTCAGTTGATGTTGACGCATAAACTCAAATACTGTCTTCAAGTCTTGAATATGATCATCTTTTGATCAACTTTTGACAGCAATATCATTTACATACTATTCAATTAGTTTTTCGTAGATGTTCTTGAAAGATATTGCTCATAGCCCTTTGATAAGTAGCACCGACATTTTTCAAACCAAACAGCATAACCGTATAGCAGTAGACTCCAAGGGGTGTACAGAAAGCGGTATGCTTTTCATCTTCTGGATGCATCTTAATCTGATTGTATCCTGATAATCTTTCCATGAAAGACATGCGTTCAAAACCACATGTATTGTCTATCATGACATCGGTAATCGGAAGTGGAAATTCGTCTTTCGGACAAGCCGCATTAAGAACCCGAAAAATCTATGCAAACTCGAACTTTTCCATTCTTCTTCATAACAGGAAGAATATTGGAAACCCAGTCTGGGTGTTGTTCTTCACTAACAAAGCCACATATGATCAGCATTTTGACTTCTGCTTCAATTGTATCCATCATATCTGGTCGAAAATGTCGCTGCTGTTGTTTTACAGGCTTGGCATTAGGAAGAATATTGAGTTTATGAGTAGCTACTTTAGGATCTAGACCCGATATATCCTCATAACTTATGCAAAGATATCAATATATTCTTTAATCAGTTGTACCAACTCTTCCTTTTCATCTTCAGAAAGGTTTTTACTGATGAATATTGGCTTGGACGTAGTTCGTCTCCAACATCAATCTAGATAATTTTATCTTCTGTAGGTGGCTGTCGCTGTTCAAAATAAAGCTTCCATTGAGTGTCCATTTGTTGTGCCCAAGGGTGATTTTCAAATGGCTCAGATTCACCATCAGTTTGAACCATGTTGACTGAGAATACACACTCAGATTCATCATAATAGTTTCCTCCAGAATATGAGGATTGTAAAAAAAATTGGAAGAACATTCTTCTTCCATATCTTCTTTGTACATATGGGATGTATCGAATTCGATGAACTGGATTTCTTTAGAATCCGAGAATTGTGAAGAACTGGAAGAAAATTCTTCTTGTATATCTTCATTAAACATGTGGAATGGATCGTATCCCAACCCATGACGAGTTTTTCTGGTAAAACGGATCACCACATAATGGTAACCGTCTACCTTTGCCTTGATTGAGACCTTGCATAGTCTTCAAATCATATCCCATATTCTGGATAATCTTAAGAGATTGTTGACTATATTTATCAATTCAGATTCTTCCTTTTTCTTTCTCTCTGAGATCATCTGTCTGAGTAACAGGGATATTTCTAGCCAGACCAAACACAATTTGGCGCTTGTTTTTCTTATTAGACAGAATCACAAAATAAGATTCTTCGTGACGTCTATAAGTCACACAAGCTTGTGATGATGAGGCTACAGGAAGCAAATATGGAGACGATGTTAAGAACCTTTGAGCATAAGGTCCAACATCGATATGAGGAGGAAAAGAATTTTCCTTATGATTAATATATAAGGTTTCCTATGTATTTATGTCATTTTTATGTTGATGACTTTGATTATCAGCAGATAAAGACAGCCATGTACTCCAAAAGGAAATCTTCATTAATATTAGAAAGTACAGAATGATCAATATTTATATCATTTACAAGCTGACTACTACGCTTTGGATTGATCATTAACGGACCGTCATCCGTCTTCTGTGTAGACTTGCCAAGGTTGATAATCAGTGGTTCTGGATCATTCGTACGAGAAGTACATCCCTTGACTTTGATCATGAGAGGTTGAAACTGGAATACTCACTGATTCCTCAGACGAAGCCCGAGTTCTTCCTTTAACCTTGATCACCAAAGGTTGGTCATTGACAGGTTGGGGTTGGATTCGACCTTTGACTTTAATCTTCAAAGGTTGCTCTTTCGGAGGATCTTCATTGACAGATTGATCTTCTGCAGGTGATCGATCTTCATCCATATCCGATATCTCCTTCACATGCTCCTGTTTGTAGAGTTTTGAATCAGAGAAATAGGCTTCAACACCCTTAAAAGGAATGATATCTGCGAATTTGGTCTTCACAATCCCTTGAGAATCTACGTACTTGAAGCATTGGTGGAGAGTTGAAGGCACAATGTTATGCTCATGTATCCACGGTCTTCCAAGGAGGATGTTGTAAGATACATCTGAGTTGATAACATAAAAAGTCGCCATAGTTCGAAGATCACCAATTTGAATCTTCAGACGAATCTTCCCCAGTGATTTACTCTTTCCAGAGTCGAAACCAACTATTGTTGTACTAGTGTAAGTCAAGTCACTAGTAGGAATCCTCAAGGGTCGTAGCATACTCTGAAGAATAATGCTAATAGAAGACCCAGGATCAATATAAATTCTGTCAATTTCAGTAGATTCAATATACCCTGTGTAGCACAGAGGCCTGTCGTGCTTATTATGCTTCAACAACATATCTTCTTGTGTGAAGATAATGTTAGGAATTGCTTCCATCACACTATGACATTGTGGACACGAAACGGGTATATTGTCAGGACTCTTGAGTTGAGCTAAGCATGAATCCGCTTGTAGCAAAGCTTCGCTTAGAGTTTCTTGACTTTCTTTAGAAAGACGAAGCAGCTCAAAGATAGAAAGTCTAGCCGGGGTATTAGCTAGTTGAGCTAGAATATCGAACTTGTAGGGCTTCATCACCACCCCTTGATTTGAAGCAGACTTCAATGGGACGTCAAAGCGTACTGCTTTCTGTTTTTCTTTCTCAACCACAGATGGTTTAGAAGGTCTTGCCTCAGCAGGAACATGAGATGGTTGAGCTGGTAGTATTTCAACAACGTCCTCCGCTTCTTTAGAAATTCCCTCATAATCTTTATGGTACTCTTTTCCAGATCTCGTACCAACAAAGATTTCTTCTTCCGACTCAAGAGAATGAAGTACCATATTGTAGGATTTGTTCTTCTTTCCCTAGTCTTCTTCTTGTAAGGGTTTTTATGAGGGACCTCAAAACCCAATCCAACAGTGGATTTTTGTCCTTGAATTTGTAAAGGAAGTCACATTCCTTTATCATAGTTCAAGCCTTCCGCCTTTTGAAAGTCATAGCCTATGTTTTTCATGAGATGGACTGATTGTTGACTATACATGTGAGTGGGTAGCGGACTTTCAATAGACGGTTCAACAGAGGAAGGAGGAATAGAGACCTGTGTAGCCACAGGAGAAAGAGGAATAGAAACCTCTGTAGCCACAGGAGAAGGAGGAATAGAAACCTTTGTAGCTACAGGAGAAGAAGGAATACTCGGGACAGGAGAAAAAATCCTTACAGGAGCTTTCTCATAAGCAGCAAAGACTTGTTGTGTCCTGTATAAGGGGACAATACTCATTGCTAACCATTGCTGATGAGTAAGTTTGAGTTTGGTAGGAGTAGCCAAACCTGGAGGGCATATATTCAAACCCCTCAATCTATCCTCCAAAGGAATGCCATCCCAAAGATGATCCAAATCATCATGATCTAGAGTAACAACATGAGAAATCATATTGTAGGTCTTGACTTTTCTACCTTTCTTGGATTTTGAAGTTTTACCTTCATTCTCTATTTTAGGTACTAAGTCAGGATGTACCCACATAATTTCACCATTTTTTAATGTGAGAGGCAATAATCCTTCACTTTGCTCTCTAGCAGGCGGGAGATTCACAATTTTTATTGTCGCCTTAGGAATTGGGACAATCCCATCTGGAACTTGCTGTGGAGGAAAGGCTCCAAATTGAAGAGAAATTATATTAGTTGTAACTGTATGCTCATCATTGGTTAAAGCGATGGCATTAGCATTTATCAACTCTTGGATTTTCTTCTTTAAGACATAGCAAGCCTTGGTAGGATGATTTATGTATCTATGATAGATACAATATTTGGGATTGTCAGTCAGATTCACCTCATTAGGCTTTTTTGGCTCCGAAATCTGGAGTTTGCCACTCTTTACAAGACATTGGAATATTCCTGAGATATCACTGTTATCAAAAGAGTACTCTAATTTTGGTTTGGAAGACTCTGGATTGTTCGGCGTCGTTTTGGGTTTTGAAGGATTAACCACTAAGGTTTCCTTCCCTTTCCCATTGCGATTGCCGGAATTATTACCTGAAGAGCCTTTCTTTCCTTTGTCTTCTGAAGCAAAGATCATCCCGTGTTTACGAGCCAACCTACCATTGGTCTCGACTGAAACTGTTGCTATAATGAACGAGGCCCAATCTGTAAATTGAGAGCCCGTAAAGACAGCAATAGTTGGTCGTAGATTTATTTTGCATGTATCAATCGATGCTGAATCTGGCATACCAGGAGACATTTTCAAAGTTTCCTGTCGAAAACATTCGATAAACGTCCGGGTATCTTCATTCTCCTTTTGTTTGATTTCTATTAAGGAGGACATATTCATGTCTATTCCTCCTTCATAGAAACGGGAGAAAAATATTGCTTTAAACTCGTCAAAAGACGATATGCAATTGTCGGGTAGACTACGATACCAGTCATAAGCTGAACCCGTCAAACACCCAATAAAAACTCAGGTGAAAAGAGCATCATTCTTCTGCAAATGTACAGTCATAATATTAAAATAATTGATATATTGACTGGAAGAAGCCTTTCCATCAAATAACACAATCGATTGTGGCTTGAATTTTGGAGGAAAGGGTACATCATTCCAATGAGGAGGATAAGGTTGCTTAATCCCTAACCTCTGGAGCTGATCCTTGTGCTTCAGAACTTCAAACTGTGCTTTTAGCTCACGCACTGCTTGAATAGCTTCACTAGTTTGAGGAAGCACATTCAATTGGATAGTTGTCGGATGTACCGTAACCCCCACCGGAGGTGGTACATTTTTTGGAATGAGAGGATCTGGAGATGCAGAATTTTGATTGACAGCAGGCTCTTGATTAAGATTATTCTGAGGTACATCAACCCCTTGACTATCTTGAGTTTGTGCTGCTACCTGCACCGGAGTTACCACTGCTGGCTGAATAGTTTGCTGAGTCGTTATTATTTGATGCATACTTTGCCTCATGGCAATCATGTCCTTCAGTGATTGCTCAACTGCAGAGAGACGTGTTCTGTATTAGCAGTTGACGTCTCCGGTTCATCTCCGATAGCATAGGATTCAACCTCCCTTGAACATACAGAGGGATTGGTGTAGAGGTATGAATCAACGCTATCAATTTTGGACTAGACTGGGTACCCCCAGCTTCTGAATCTGAAGATTACAACTGTCTTTGACTTCTTGACCGGGTATGCTGATGTACCCCTTCAAATGTGTCAAGCAATCGGTTGAACTGTTGTTGGCTTGGAGTCCCGGATGAATTATGTCTTGGACGTCGTCCTCTATTGACATGAGATGCCATATTGACTGATGCATATTTCTTGATCATCAGCTTATTGCTGAGGCACATTGTAGCTTAACCGGTCAAAAACTGACCGTTTAGAAGCCGAACAGAAATATTTGATTACAATCTGGTGACACTCACAATGATGATTTTCTTTGGAGAATGTCACAGGAGATTTTCTGCTTTTACGCTTTTGTACGAGCAACTCGCGTAAATCAGAAGGAGTAGAAAGAGTCGTCTTTTTTATTATATTTGGGACAGAGAAACGTTTAGACCCTTGCGTATAAAGAAGATTACTGGCTGCATTAGCAGAACCAAACTGCACATTTTTATGCGCCTGGAGTTGCGTGCGTAAATCCTGAGATTTTTGTGCACAAAGGACTCCATCAGCATTACGCGTAATCTGAAGGTTTGGTACCTTGCGTAAAGCAGTGTAAGAAGGTTGTTGGTAAAAAACTAAAGTTTTACCAACAATATTATTTTTTTTATGCTGCATGCGTGTAGGCAAATTCACTTTAGATGCAGAGGCATCATTGTGAATTTTATCTACTATATCACCGACAAGAGATTTACCTTTACACGTAGAGCGCAAAACATGAATATCTGCCATGTCACAGACGGGAGATTTTCTTTTATGCGTAGAGCGTAAAACTTGGGTGTCTACCACGTCACAGACGGAAGACTAATTTTTACGCGCAGAGCATAAAACTTGATTTTTACGCGCAGAGCATAAAACTTGGGAGTCTACCACGTCACAGACGGGAGACTAATTTTTACGCCAAAGGCGCATCACTGAAGTAGAGACTGCCTCGTCACAGACGGGAGCCTCCACAACATGAGTGGGAAGGATTCCTTTGTCTTCAGAGACAACAGGGAGATCCGAGGATGCTTTGGACTTAGGAATCCAAACTTTTTACGCCTTACACAATTTCTGAACATTGGAGCAGCGAGTACTACCCCGAGTTCGGAGCATTTCTTCGTAAGCAGTCTGGTCGAAGTGAACAACCAGAGTCTTCTATGTCGATCTGACCGACACATCATCATATTGAGCAATTACTTTCTCGTCAGAGAAGAAAGTCGTCCCCAGCAGAGTCGCCATTTTGTTTTACTTAACAAAATGCCTAAAATTGGCTTTTGAAAGAAAACTAGAAAAAGTACAAAAGTATAAATTGTTTCTGGGAAGTATTGCTATGGAAGTCTGATCTGAGAGCGATCACTTTGTTCCTTGGACCATACGATGATGATGAAGAAAACTGCTTGAAGAAGACGAACAATCGGAAGAACTAAGTCACCAGAAAGGTATCGAGCAACGACACTGATGGCACAGTCGAATGCTTTCCTGCTTTGATTCACACTGTGATCTTGAGAAAAAGTTGAAGAAATGCTTCTGGGAATATCACTCTGAAAGTATGAGTTTTCTCAGAATCTCCTCTCCTGTATATCTCTTTTGATCTCTTGATATTCTTTGTGTTAAAAAATAAGTCCATTTATAGACTAGACCCTCTGTGCGTAAAAAGCAACAAAGTTGGGTCTCTACACAAGTAACTGTCACCCACGATTGAATATCAACTCTACGCATGATGACACGTGTCCCATAACTTCAGCAATATAGGGAGAGCACGTACACACGTTCCTAGATAAGTGTGGCATGAAAGCCACGTATGCAGACCACGTTCTCATGTAGCCAGAAAAGATCGGGTGTAAAAATGACCCAAAATAGACTTCCGACGTAAAGTAGCAGACTGGGCGTAAAATAGCTCAAAATAGACTTCCCGCGTAAAGTGGCTGAAAAATAGCCTTGAGCGTAAAATTAGCTCAAATAAACTTTACGCGCACAAAAGCCTTGAGCGTAAAAGCTCGAATTGCTTTCGGGCGTAAAAGAAGCAATCTCTTGAGCGTAAAGTAACCCACCTACACACGAAACGACAACTATTGGGTTTGGTGTAAATCAAATCTTCTCGGCTTCTGTGCAATCCGCTGTCAAAAAATCATTATGTCAGAACAGTATCACGCGCATTAAATGCATGATTTGACAGCCTGTCCATCGCGTAAAAGCTTTGAGGATGGCTCTCACGTAAAGTAGCTCGCGTAGAGTTTACTCTGTTTGATTTCTGCGTAAAGTCTGAGTCTGACTCTGTTTGACTTGCGTAAAGCTCTCACCTTCTTTGACTCAGTCTATGAAGTACTTTCTATGCTCCTACAGGTACTGATTTTTTTTATTTTTGTATTGTATGTTGCGTAGTTGTATTGTACGTCACGCACGAAATTTCGTTTTTCGAAATTGCTCGACGAGTGCGAATATGTGCGAGCGTACATATTTTTTTAGAAAAATATTTTTTCTATTTTTATCGTTTCAAAATTATATATGTAATAATTATTTTTAGCTATCGTACCAAAATTTCAAGTTTATAATTTTATTTATAAAATGCCTTTGGTTTATAACAGTTATTAATAATAAAAAATATTCTTAGTGCATACATATATTTCATAAATATTTTATTAGTTTATTTTTAAATAAAAATGTAATTTTCGAAATTTAGTAATATTAATATTTCATTATTCAAAAATATATTTAAAAATATTTATATTTTCAAAATTATTATTATTGGTATTTTTGGAAAATATATTTGGAAATTATTGTGGCCATTTTAAATCTCGATTTAATTTTATGGATTTAATTTAAATAGTATAAAGGTAGAATTTATAGATTTAAAGTGGAATTGAATTTGAATTTAGATTTGATTTCATTGATTTAAATTTAATAATTATCTAATTGTGTTTAAATTAATTCTAATCATTATCCAAACTGGGAATTCCCACCTCCTATATAAGGAGAGGTACTCGTCCGTAGATTTCTACCATTCACAAACTCCTCCATAATTTCCACCACCCACGTGCATCGTGTCTGTGTTACCCTCATCCCATATCTTATTCCAAATTACATATACATATATCCGCTCCGTATCGACAACCCCGACACGATACATCACAAATACCTAACCCGATCTTCTCCTTGTCCAATACACCTCTCTATCCCGACTCCACCGAGGCCGAGACCCCATCTCAACACCAGCACCTCGTCTCGCCGTTTCTCCGACATTCTGACCGAGCCCTAGATATAGCGCCACATCGGTCGCTTTGACTTCACCAAACCTACCGTCCCTTCATCGGGTCCTCATCCTGCACCACCATGGCAACCCCACGTCCACCCGGACACCACCAGCCTTCCGCTAATCCAGCATCACCAAACCACCATCGCCGTCAACATCACACCACCCCCCATCGCCGTCTCCGCTACTGCTACCGCCCGATCCCACATCCCGACCAACCACCCCGTCGACTCCACGACCACCACCTCCACCATTCCCCGTCACCATCACAACCATCACCGCCACAGCCTACACCACTCCACCATCAACCACCACGAACACCGCCACTGTCACCAAAGCCCCGGCCAACCCGACCCGTCCAGTCGACCACCACCACCGTCACCGGCGCCAACACCGGCGACCAAAGGAAATCCCACAGCCCGTCATTGGCAAAACCCCCAAAATTAACCACCACCAACACCCTTACCTCCGTCGGAGTCGGATCACGCCTGCCGCCGTACCTCTCTGCGAGCTGGCCGCACACCCTCATCATCGCCGCGAGCTCCGCTACGTCAGTCGCCGGATCTGCCCAGCCCCTTCTCCTCTCTGCTCCCGACCGCGACCCTTTCTCTCCCGACCGCCCTTCCTCTCTATCCCTCCGAGAGCGCCGCCCACCGTACTTGACTCCGCACGAGCGAGCTCCACCGACCGTGGCCGAGCGAGCTCGCAGCCTCCGCGTCCTCTCTCCTCCCGCTCGCAGCCCCATCTCTTCCGACCGACCGTGCCCCTCCGTTCCTTCTCCTCCGTCGCCTTCCTTGGCCGCGGCCACCGCTCCCTTCATCTCCGCGCCACCGCCGCACTTCGGCGAGCCTCCTCTTTTCCTCCGCCCGCCGGTTCTCTCTTCCGTCATCCTCTCTCTCTCTCGAAAAGAATAGCCCCCTTTATTAGTGTTACTTGGTTTTTTTTTGTTTTTTTTGATTTTTTGTGTTTTTGTATATTATTTGTTTTTTTTCTTTTTAATATCTATTATTATTATTATTATAGAATTTTATTCTATTATTATTATTTTAATTGTTTATTTAGTATAGAAGAAAGGACAGCAGCAGAATTTTGATACTTTATATTATTATTATATTTATTATTAGTAGTAGTAGTAGTAGTAATAGTATTATCTTTGTTGTTATATTTCTTGATATTGTTGTGATGATAGATAAATTAGTTATTGACAATAGTTTTATTATATAATTATTTTGTAATCAAATAAAAAATATATTTAATAATAGTTCTAGCTGTTTTCAAGGAGTTTCTGTCCAAACTATTTTATTTGATAAAAGTTAGATTTTTAGCCAAATAAATTTGTAGACTTCCAAAATATTATTTAAAATATTTTGATTTATAATAATGTGTGTAGTCCACGCCTATTTTCAAAATAAATTTATAAAATTATTTTTATATTATTACTTTTCCTACCAATTTTAAATGTAATTTTGACCTAAATGAGTTATTAATGTTTTCAAAGATTTATTTAAAAGATTTTATTATTTATAAGCGTATTTATACAGACTTTGGCTTCTAGTTAAAATCAATTTATTTCTCTATTTTTCAAATATTTATCAACCCTATCTTACTAGTAATAGTTTTCAAAATATTATAAATAATTATCTAAAGTATTTTTAAATTATAAAATATAGATTTCTACCTAAAATTGTATTTTGACAAACTTAGAGTTTTTGCCGAAAACGATTTTCTTGACTTTAAAGTATTTTCTTAGTATTTTTCCTATAAATATTTTGACTCATGAAAACTAGTTTTTTAGGAATTATAAATATTTTCTAAAGTTCGTATATATAATATTTATCCATTATTTCTTTGATTTTTCTCATGTCCGTAACCAATCCTATTATTCCCATTCTTTCGCCAATTCTGTACTTCCTCCTATCAATCCTAACTAAATTGACCCTTCTGGACCCAATGGAACTGTTCGTGCCACCATCAGAGGTCACCTTGCATAGTTGTCGTACCGAAGTCGCAGTTCGTGCCACCGTAATTATCGCAGCACACCAGGCGTACTACCAGGCATGACACCTTGCCATTTGCTGTTTATTTATTTAGCTCATATTTCATACATTATTTATTATTTTCTTTGTGCAAAATAAACTGTGATACATGGCATAACCTGTTAGAACTTACTGTTCATTTATATTTCCTGCTATGTATTAGTTTTCTTACACATTAAACCTAGATTTAAGGGACCACCTTATGTGTTACATTCATTGGCCGTGACACGTTGTACCACAAAGTTGTGTGTCGCATGTAGGACATGGACATGCGTGACTGGCTGGCCACCGGTGCGTATAAGCCGTGCGCTAGGAATAACCACTAATAGAATTGCATGCTAGTTTGACTTAGCGGTTATAGAGGTTTACTATTGTGGATACAACATAGTAGGCATTGAGCGGGGAGGACAATTCCTTAGCATATGGGCTTCGATGCACTTTTTTTGTGACCCGGAAGCTCCGTTGGAGATACGGGGTTGATGCCCTATGATTACTGACAATCACTGACGTTCTGCGGAACGTTATGCTCTTACTGATTGGGCCTCTGGTGCCCCAAGGGGGGACTATACCGATCCTATTTAGCCAGGGCCCATGCGTAGGAAGGATTGTTCTTAACTACATTTCACTTAGAACGGTTAGGCACCTTTATCCATTAGGTATGAATACTTTTGGTTTGGGTACTTGTATCTGACCGTGGCTTGGAACAATAACTTATCGCGGATTAGTTCGTCACATCTTGTCCTTGTTTGGTTGTAGGTGTGGCTTACTACTTTGATGAGAAGGTATTGAACCTTGTTGGGGTCCGGATACAATATTGGATTCATAGCATGGAAAGATACATCACCGTGAATTAGTTTACCATCTCCTGTCCTTGTTTGGTTGGGGGTATGGTAAGCTAGTTCAATAGGTGCGTATTGGACCATGTTATAATTCAATTGACTTATTTATTTGAGCAATATTTATTCAGTTTATATGGCATGATATTATGTGTCTTGTTACGTCCCTCTGAGGACCTGGTTATCTTGTCAGGTGTGTGCTCTTGTCTTTCGCAGGTGCTCTAGCTCTAGCCGTGACCATCTCCATTTCTTCGAGGATGATTGCGCTTGGATCGTCTTTGCTTCGCTCGCCAAAATCATTTTTTTTCTCATGTATTTTTCCTTTACTTGTTGGTAGTAGATTTGTCTCCGCCCAACATATTGTATCAAGATAATTCATTATCATTATATGATATCTTTTGTTCATTTATTTTGTGTGGATGAGATTAGTTATGGTTCTACTGTATTTTCCAGCTTATGTATATATCTGAGATTTTCATATATTGGAGTATATCTCGTATATATGCAGCTGGCATGCTTCGTTCATAGTCCCACATATTTTGGGACTGGGGCGTTACAGCACCCGAGGGGGATAACATCTCATGAAAAGATCCATATAGTACTAATCCATGATAACATCGTGTCAGCATCAAGTATAGTAGTCTATAGCAAGAATATAAGTCCTAGCAAATATGAAACGGTTAGAGAATGTACTCGTCTGATAACCTGAACAGCTGATGATAATAGATGTCTGAACCGAAGTAACTGAGTCCTATTTAGAGCAACCACAGGTTACAAAGTGTCTAATATGAAATAAAAGAAGTTTACAATGCATCCTGTATGATTCTAGGTCATTCTAGGCCAAAGTCAACTCTTGGTCAACTCTGGTCAACTATTCTAGTCAAACTAGGTCAAAATCAACTCTCGGTCAACTCTGGTCAACCATTTTAGTCAAACTAGGTCAAACCTAAGTCAACTAGCACATTAGTCTAGGGTTTGGTCAAACTTAAGTTAAGAAGTCATTTTAAGTTTATTTCGGTCAATTCCAGGTCAAGTTTGACCTACAGTTGACTTTGGTCAACTTGTTAGTCAAACCTTGCCTAACTAGGCCTATAGGTCCATTCTAAACTAACTTACTAACCATAGGCTAATATCTTATATCACTATTAAATATATATGGGCATCGGAAAGACGTCGTAAGGGCATCGTGCGCATAGAACGGGTGGCTGGGTGGAATCGGCTGTCGTAGGCGTCGTGAAGACGCCGGGGGCGCCTTCGGCGTCGTGGGCTAAGCGAGGCATTGAGTTGCTAGCGTCGAAAGACGTCGGCCGTCCCGTGAGGCTCTGGAGCGCGCGGAGCACGCGAGGCGTACGTGTCGGGCAATGATGAAAAAGCCAGTGCGGACATGATCTACACGAAGAGTCCGAAGCGACATGACGACCAGCTAAAAAATGTGTGCGGAGAGACACACGATTTAACTGAGCTCGCACGTGCTGGAAAGAGAAAAATAAAATAATATATATATATATATATATATGTGTGTATATATATATATATATATATATATACTGTGCGGCCGGCGTCAGCCGCCCGGAGGAGCGTGACCTCTCCTTTCCTTCAGTACCTTTCCCGCTCTCCTCGATTCCTGTGTAGATTTCGAATCCATCGTTTGGCTCGACAGTTGGAGCGCTGGCTCCTCCATCGAGCTTCGGGCCCCTCTCGGAAGTCGCGCCAGGAGTTGGCACAGTCAATGCGTCAGGAGTTGGCGCAGTCAACCCCCCGTTTCAGTCTTTTGTGGGGCGCGGTCCTGGCGCAGTTCGCTTCACTCCATCTGATTCGATTTTGGGGGGTCACGTGTCTCTCGCGGGTGGTGGACCCAATGGGGAGTGCGCAGCTTGCGCATCCCCTTCCCTTGCTGAATTTTCGGGAGGCCACGTGCCCCTATCGGATGGGCCTCAAACTCTCACAGGTAGTGGATTATCTGGGGAGAGCGCAGCCTGCTCTTGCCTTTCCTCTGCTGTATGGTCGGGGGACCACGTGTCCTTCTCGGGCAGCGGACCCTCTGGGGTCTGCGTGCCTCAGGAGCAGCCGTCCTCTTGCGCGCTTCAGAAGCAGCCCCCTATTGCGCGTCCGATCGCTCCGCCTTGCGCACTTCAGGAGCAGCCCCCTATTGCGCGTTCTCCGGACTTTCCTTCTTCCAGCTCGTTGGCGCCATCCGGGGTTATTTTCTTCTTGCCTTATGGCGCGGTCCGGGGACCCCTCCCCCCGCTTTGTGGCGCAATCCGGGGCGTCCCTCCCGCCTCTCGGACCTCCCGAGAGCCCCCAACCCCCCCTCAGGCCCCCCCTCTAGCCTCTTGGTGCATCCTGGCCTCGCGCTTCCCGGGCACTCCAACATGTTAGCGCAGCCGCGCAGCTTCTCTGGTCTGGCGTCTATTGGTGCCCCTTCGCCTTCTCGGCTCCAACAACCTTCTCCAGCAGTCACCCTCCTGCCCCCCCTTCCGAGCTCCGAGGCCCCTCCTCGCGCCTCCTACGCCGAGGCCTTACGGCCAGACCTGGGGAGCCGTCCGCCATCGGCCTCTGCGGAGATCCAGCTCCCAGATTTCGAGTTTCCGCCTCCTTCCGTCGGTGACCCCATCCGGGTCCCCTTCGCCGCGTCGGAGATCTCTGCCCTATCCTCCTCTTTTTCTAAGTCATTTGTGCTCAAGTTCGGGTCCGGCTGCCCGAAGATCTCCCTAGCTGTAGAAGCCATCGCCAAGTGGGGCCTATCTGCAGCTTTCCAGGTCGCTCCGCTCGACCCTAAGCATATGCTCCTTCACCTCTCTTCCGATTCGGACTATACGATTGTCCGAGCCAAGGGCACAACCAGAATGGGAGCGCAGATCGCTAAAGTGGTCAAATGGTCCCCCGACTTCAACCCTAATATTGATTCAAAAATCATATCAACCTGGATCACACTCCCCAACCTCCCCTTGTTTGCTTCCCCGTAGCAGCACTAAAACGGATCGCCAGCTCCTTTGGGACCCTGGTTGCCATCGCCGAAGAAACTCGCGACCTCTCCAAGTGCAACTATGCGAAGATATGAGTGGAGTTAGACCTCGCAAATGACCCCCCCAAAATTATTGAGATAGAGCTCAAAAATGTTACTCACAGCCAACCGCTGGTCTACGATAACAGAATCATCTTCTACAAACACTGCCAGATGAGCGGCCACCTAATTCAGCACTGCTTCAGAGCAAACCCTGAACTAAAAAAGAAAATCCCGCGCTCCACTAGCGCGACCACAGCTCATAGAGACTCCGCCAATATTATACATAAATCAATCCCCGACCCTCTCCCTACGATAGAAGGCCAGCCTCGCCCACAACCTCCTTCGCCCGACCTGGCCAGCCATGCTATCATCCCTTACACTCCCGCTACCCTCTCCCTCCACAACTCATTTGAACTCCTATCAGACACCCCTTCAATTGGCGTCAACAATGATCACAATGACCACAACGAGCATCCTCCCACCACATCTGATCCACAGGATCCCTTCAAGAACATAGGACCCACACATCACCCAAACGCCCTCATCACCCAACCCCCCATACAACCTGAGATCACCACACTACCCCCCCATGAGGCTTCTCCCTTCATCAAATCATCAGTCGACACCCCTCCACATCCAGGAGAAGACTCAACGGAGATCAGATCTGAGAAGTTAGAGGAACACCGACCTAGCACAGAGCCCCTCCAAGATCATTTCATCCTCCCAAAGGGCGCTCAAATCCCTCTCATCCATACCTTGACTGGCAGTCCCACCCTCCCAAAGGACGCTCAAACCTCACTCAGCCATCCCTTAATTGGCAGATTCTGGCAAGCTCAAGAGGCAGGATTTCTAGACCGTGACAACCCCTTATGCGCTCTAGAAGAACAAGACAACGACCCACCTATCACCGACACCGACGACAAGGGAACTTTCGAGCAAGGCAAGAACGACAAATATACCGAAAACAACGGGGCCACCAGTTCAATAAACAAAAAACCTCCTCCAAGAAGGGCAAAAACAATCAAAAGTCGATGATAGCTAGGAATACAAGGTCCGCAAAGAAGAACAACCACCCCCATCCCAGCCCTTTGCCCAATGCTTAACATCCTCTCCTGGAATGTGAGGGGGCTCGGCAACAAACCGACAATGAACAGATTGCTCAGCCTCAAGAAGACTCATCACAATGATCTTTTAATCATTATCGAACCTAAAATCCTTCAAAGTAGAATAAAAACCATCAAACTCAAGCTAGGCTTTCCACAGGCTATCGCTGGTGGTAATGACATCTGGCTCTTCCTTGCTCAAGAATTTAATTATGGCATCATTCAGGAATCTCCCCAGGCTCTCACCTGCTGGGTTGAACACCCGGTTCTCAAGTCACGCTCCGTCATCTCTGCTGTTCATGGCAGTTGCGACATCCCCGAACGAAGATTGCTCTGGGCTGACCTGTTGAGGGTCCATTCCCAGGGACTTCCGTGGCTTTGCATTGGTGACTTCAACACAGTAGCATGCAGAGAGGAGAAGTCTGGTGGTCGCCCTCCTCCCAAACCAGTGATGGATGATTTCAACAATTTTACCTTCCTCGGACACCTCACCCCCATCCCCTTCCTCGGGAGCGCTTTCACCTGGTGCAACATGCAGGAAGGTCATCGGCGAAAATACTCCAGACTTGATCGAGCGTTGATCAACGAAGGCTGGACCGACATGGGCTTCATCACTAACCTCTCCCATCTGAACTCCACCGAATCTGACCACTCCCCCCTCATCGTCCAGATCACCAATAATCACACCAGCAACAAGAAAGCTTTCCGATTCCTCGACTTTTGGCGTTACCACCCACAATTCCAGAACATCGTGACTTCTGCTTGGAACTCCGTCTCAGTCCTTGACCCGATGGCTCGTTTGGCGGCTAAGCTTAAAGCCACCCGTGTAGAAGCATGGAATTTGACAACCAAAAAGCCCATGCGCCAGACTACATGCACCAGAGCTCGGACAAAGTACTCTACAGCCAAAACAAGAAGTATAGACATTGAAAGAGGACATTTTATTTAACATATAAAAGTCTATTACATGTCTAAGAAAAGATTGTACAAAGGAGAATTTCTACAAAGAAAAGATCCTAAGTCTACAACCAGCAGCCACCATGTGCCCTCAGGCAGGCGCAGCAATCATCATGCGCCCTCGGTCAGGCGCATCCCACCATGTGCCCTCAGTAAGGCGCATCCTTTTCAGCAGCTCAGTTATGTGCATCCCTTCAGCAGCCCAGTTATGTGCCACCCTTCCAGCCAGACTCACCTGATAAGTGCTTCGACTAATGAAGCATTTATTGAGTAGCTGGAGGAAGGGCTCCCCAAACCAAGGAAGAGAAGAGCACCGCAAATCTGTGGCCAGAGGAGGCTTCGAAAGAGCCTCCAAAGACCAAGGAAGACCGCAATCGAAATGCGACTAAAGGAGCAGCTTTTAACATAATCAGAGTGGGCAACACCCACTTTAAAGGAAGAAAGAGCCTAGCACCGCCATTCCGATCTACGGCTCTTCCTGCACAAGAAGACGAGGCCCGGGCATCCCTATCTTTGGATGCAACAGGCACCTTCCGCCTGCCTCAGAAGCCTGCGACTCCGGCTTTTGGATGTAACAGTCACCTTCAAGTGCATCAATGAAGACATGGCATCGCATCTTCACCCTCGGGAGCACTTCGTCAACAGAATGCACTCGAGTACACAAGTTCATGTCGAAAAGACGTGAGACAACGAGAAGCAAACCTTCTCTCCATGCCACTATTTATAGGCCGGGCAAATCAAACCCATGTGCCAGGTGGATGGCTCTCCGAATTCCGTGCAATGAATTTGCATTTAATGGATGAACCGGACACTTCGAATTCAGCCAAATCAAGACGGCTATTTAAAGCACTCGAAGAACGTAACAGTCGCTGCATTAAAGAACGTGTCACGAAGCAGATGCGCCGGCCAGCTCGTGCATCATACAGACATGCCCTTCAACATCAAGCGCATCAATACAGATGCGCCCTTCAGTACCAGGCGCATCATAGAGGATGCACCCCCATGCGTTCCCATACGCCTAGTGGAACGTCAATCGACGTGCCCACTCAGCTGT
This sequence comes from Iris pallida, assembly GCA_029216955.1. Taxonomy (NCBI): domain Eukaryota; kingdom Viridiplantae; phylum Streptophyta; class Magnoliopsida; order Asparagales; family Iridaceae; genus Iris; species Iris pallida. Next base: position 5,777,533 of record JANAVB010030814.1, read on the forward strand.
CTATCGAATGTCAGAAACATTAAATGCTGAACTGACAGAGTTGGTAGCACACCTCCCAAAGTCTGAACAGTTGACAGCTTTTTTAGAAGACGAAGCGTCGGCAACGTCAGCATCATCATTTCTTTACTCCGACGGCTACTGCCACGTGGCCACCCAACCATCCGCATGCGCCTCAGACTTTTTACTGATCCCTAAAGACAGAAGAAATTCTCCACTTGAAGCTCTGTATGCGCCTCAAAAGCCATGCGCCCTAGACTGCTCTTTAATCCCAAAAGACAGAAGGAAAGTCGCCTGCATGTGCCTCAAAAGCCATGTGCCCTGAATGGTTCGTGACTCCTAAAGGTTACGAGCCAAAGTCTCCTCATGCGCCCAATCCTAGGCGCATCTTACCAGATCATTCCCCCATCAAATATGAGATCTTCGAGCCTTGAGTCGACGACATGTGTCCTTTGACTCAACTCATCCAAGATTTCAGCAACAGAAAGATCTTCTCCTCTGCTACGTGCCGGCTCACAACAGCAGTATGAAGAATTCAACCCCTCGATCAGGGCGCATCGTCCATGCGCCTCCTTCAGCGATCACCACGTGGCATCCCCACGCACCGGCGCATCCTACATGCGCGCATGAGCAGCCAGCCTGCAAAACTATAAATAGAGGGATCATTTCCTTCTCACCCATGCACAGAAAAGGCACAGAATATCCAACGAACGAACATATCACCAGAGAGGTAGATACAGACACTCAACGTCTTCCTCCTCTCAGCAAGCTCCAGCACCCAGAGCAATCCAAACCTTCAGAGAACCGATAACCGTCGTCAGTTCGTCAACGGAGTCAACGCATTACCACTCACTCCATCGGCATAAGGGACCCAGATAAACCAAAGTGTACTCCTAGGACTACATCTAAGTCCTATATTGTAACACTGTTCTGTTTGTATTGAAATTTGCAATCAAAGAATTTTAATGGCAAACAAGCTGGCGACTCTGCTGGGGACCTCTTTCTCCTCCACCGAGAAAGTGGTGTCACAAGCCGACGACGTGAAGGTGGGCTTCTCCCACAAGACGCTGGTCGTACGCCTCAATCAACAGGCGTATGAGGAGTTCATTTCTGAAGGAAGTGCGAGTCCTTCGAAGCGGCTGCCGAAGCCGAAGAAGACCCGCCAAGTCTGGGTGCGCAAGGTCGACGCCTCGGGCATCACCACCAAAGGGGATGCACCAATCCAGCCTTCCCTTCCTGCTGACGTCCTCAGCAACCAAGATGCGTCCGCCAGTGCAGCGCATCTCTCGGGGAAACGTGCGGCTAACCACGTTCCCCAGCCATCTCCCTCTCAGGCGAGAAAGATGCGTCGACGGAGCAGGGACGCAGCCAATGCCCCGCACATCACCTCTGATGCGCCACCGAAGGTCTCTGTCTTTGACAGACTCACTCGCTGTAGTGGCAAGGAGAATTTGGATTATGAGTACTATGCGCCCCAGCAGCCTGGTACAAAGAAGTCCAAGGCAGCACGGGCCATGCATCCTAAATGTGCTATGCCAGCAACAAGCCAGAAGCATGCGCTCACAATCATGCACGCTGCTGATGGTAAGTTGTACAAGGTCGACTCGAGTACTGCGGCGTCGTGAACGAGCCGGCCTTCAAAGTCCTTGTCTCACTTGGGCGCATCTACTGCGTGCACAACCAAGTCGAATAAGGCAAATCCAGTGGTCTTGAACTCCCGCGCCTCCTCCGGTTGTGCGTTTGAGGTCCGTTCAAGTCACTCCAAATGTTGTGGTTCCCCCACTTCTGATCGGGATGCCTGTTTGGTATTAGATCAGGGGGCGCAGCACTCACTTGACCACCCCGACGCTTGGCCTTGCCATGCGCCTGAAGGGGGTGCAAAGGTGGCACTCTCCTCCAACGATTGGCGTAACATGATTACTCACAAGCGCCGATCAGGAGAGTTGATTGACAAGCACGATACGCCTCTCATGGGGCATACTTGTGCTGTGGTCACCATCAACTGCTGTTGCAAAGCAGCAGTTCTACCAAGGCAGTCAGTGTTCCAGCGGCTGCAACCATCGACACCTCTCCGACATCGCCTCGGAAAGAAGGTGTCAACAGAAGAGGAACCAATGGTTGCATAATGCAACGTGATCTCCAACTCCTCGTCAATCCGAAAGGCGACTGGCAGTTTCTCTTCCTCGTCCAAAAGACAACCGAGGAAAACCAAGACAGTTGTCTCGTCCTCCGGAGTGTTCGAAGGCACTCGAGCGAGAAAGAAGATCTTTGAGGAAGCTGGGGGTAGTCAGACCCTTGTGGAGCCTCCTTCCGAAGACGAGTGTGTCCAAAGCACACCTGGGGCAGATCCTCGAGGCGAAATCAGCCTCCCAGAAGCCCCTGAAGACGAGGATATCCCCCAGAACATAGCTGGGGGTAATCTAGCACCTGTGGACCCGAGTTCCGGAGAAGAGGAGGCCCTTCAAGACGGAGCTGATGGTAATCAGGCCCTTGCAGATGCGCCCGTGGTGAATGCTCTCCCGAACATAACCGGGGGTAGGCAAGACGAAGCTCCAGGAGAGGCGACTCCCCTACAAGAGAGGGAGGCCGAGAGTGAGGCCTCAACCCATCCATCCACTCCCGGCCGTGTCATGACAGTAAACGTGACTGGGGCTGATATTGAGTCTAATGCGCCACCAACGGACCTCGTCCAGCGCATGGATACTTTGGAGGGAGGACTCAAAACCCTCTCTGCCTCCATGCAAACACTGACTCAAGCAGTGTTTGAGATACGGTCTGCATTGGCGAAGACACCTTCTACCGGTCCCGATCCAGGGGCCAATGGAGAGTCGAGTGTACCCCTTCAACGGGTATTCTCGGACGCAGATCGCCGAGAAGCACCTCGGACGTCGGAGCCCTCAAATGCTTAACATCCGGTGGTACCACCTTCCTCGACTCCCAGCTCCACGGATGACATGGTCGAGATGATCAGGGACCTGCGCAAGCGCTTTGAGTCCAAGACGAGACAAGAGGAGCGCCAGAAAATGGGCATCCCTCAGCCTTATCCCCTCGAGTGGAACAAGGTGGTTTATCCTCCAAAATATAAACTACAAACACTGACGTCGTACGACGGGAAGGACTCTCCGCGTCGCTATCTGGCGTACTTCCAGTCACAGACGGGACATCTTCCAATGGAGGATGCGCTACTCACCAGCATATTTGTTGGGGCACTGAAAGGAGTGGTGTACGACTGGTACTGCAGCCTCCCCGACAATTCTATATCGTCCTTCGACGACTTGATGCACCTCTTTCTCGACCGCTTCTACGACGGTGGGAAGGACATGACGATGGCGTCCCTCATAGAGATACGCCAGAAGGAGAAGGAAACGGTTCGGGTGTTCATCGAACGCTTCCGACAGGCCTGCTTCAGACTACCTCCGGGTATGCCAGAACATGCGCTCCCCTCCTCTTGCAGCATGAACATGCTGCCTGCAGTCAAACTCTGGCTCAACTCTACTTCTCCTTCCGACTGGAGTTCCTTGATCATTGAAGCCGAAGCCGCAGAGAAGAAGAAGGCCAATGCTCGTCTTCTGGGAGTCAGCTTCCCCGCCCTTGAGGACAAGGAGAAACGGCCTGCAGCCAACAACCCCGAACGAGAGACCAAGGGGAAACAGGCATTGACTGTCAATGCCTCAATAGGTGCGTCGGCACCTACTCAGAAGCCTCCACTTGCACCAAGGCCGAAGGAGGTTTATTCGTTCAACGACGAAGACACCCTGCAACTCTTTGAGATACTGAAGTAAGGTGACAAGATCAAGCTGCCGGACCCAAAGCGGCCCGATGAGGATGGGAAAGTGGACAACCCGAGGTATTGTCACTACCATCGGTTTGTCGGACACCCAACCAAGGACTGCTATGTCCTCAAGAATTACATCCAGCACATGATCAATGCCGATGTAATCTCCGTCGACTACGAGAAGAAGACGGTGTCGGCCAACGTGGTGTCACTCCAGTTCGTCACCTTGCCGCCAACAACAACACAGGATGGAGTCGTCCCCATCCCTAAGGCAACAATGGAGGTGGTTAACTTACCACCTACCCGTGACAACGTGAGTGGACTCATCCCACTCACCACATCTCGAGGAGAGGTCCTGTGGGTTCACCCCGACCTCGTCTCCGAGGTGACTAAACCGGAGGTATGCCCTACCTCCAAATCCAAAGGCAAGAAGATCAAGTCTTGCCGCACGGTCTCTACTTCAACGGAAGAGGCACTTCCTGTGCAGACGCGTTCACAACTGAACGTCCAACCCGACGAAGCTGCCGCCGAGGTGGTGCCTCCTTGCACCGTCCCCGCTGCCCAGGAGGAGGGTCTATCGAAGCCCTCAGCAGCCAATAAGTAGAAGCATGTGGAGGCTCATTTCGACAGACCTCTACGAAAGGAGGATGCTTCGGGGCTAGCCAAGCCCCACAACTTTGACATACTGGCACAACTGGCCAGTACTCCTGCCCGCCTATCTTTGTTCGAGCTCCTGCGACTTTCCAAAGACTCCTGAGAAGCTCTATGTGAAGCTCTGAAGGATGCTGAATCCTTTCTTAGTCAGGTCAAGCAGCCTGAAGATCTCCCAACTACATGTGCGCACTGTCATTGTGCGGATGAAGTTATCCCGAACATAACTTTCACCCAACAAGACATGCTGCTCAAGCACAACCGACATAACCGGCCGCTGTATTATACAGGGTATATCGGTTCAGTCAAGGTGAAGCGGATTCAGATCGATCCGGGGTCTTCCCTCAGCATCATTTCGAAGACGCTGCTCTCAACACTGGGGATCCTGTCACGACCCGCTCCCGTTTGTCGGGATACGAGTACGTGGCCAAGTCCAGCCTACGCCGCAGCATCGGCGATAGTACGCTGTCTATGCTCAATATAAATATCAAATACAACAAATATCTCTATTTTGCTCATTCACAATAATTATTTTAATTACAATTCTAATGATAATTTCAAATTTGTATACAGATACAAACCCGCTACATGTGACTACTCTTAGCTAGAATCTATTGTTGGCCTCCAATATAGCTCTAACTCCACCCGAAGGAACCCAAAGCAAGAGAGAAGTCAGCGAGAATAGTCATTAAGAATCTGTCAACTGAAAAATGGGTATCCAGTCAGGATTGGAGCAAGATCACCATAACACTACATTACACAATATATTATACAAGCATGAAGGAATGATAAAGGGAATTTAACTGAAGATAAGTATAGGCATGACATTGTATGATAAGAAAGTACCTTTGAGACATGATAATAATATAAAGGTAGACTTGACATACCACTAAGACATGATGACAATAAGAAGGTAGACTTGACGAAAGAAGAACAATAGACAACAGAGCAACAATAATTAAGTCATGTGTACTGTGTGTTTTAGAATACCAACTTTCAGCATGTAGACGGCTTGAGATATCCGTCAGTCATACGTGTGGTGCATGACTGATATTATGCAATCAATGTATAGGAAGTCTGTATTCAATTCGTTGACCACATGCTTACTTGTTGTATTCCTCCGCCCGACCCACTCACAATATATGTCCACTACGATAAATATTAGAAATACGATAAACTGTAATCAATAGGAAACAATGAGTAAGGCATGAACATGTATGTATATCCAACCGATTTTAACTCTCGTGCACAATAGTAATCATGAACAGTGACAATCATGAACCATAAGAGAGTAATAGTGAAAAGACGACACGAAGATACATGCAGTATAAAATAAAGGAAACATAGGTCATAGTGATACTTGCCTTGAGTTGGTTGCAGTTGATGTGCTGTATGATTGTGTTAGCACAAATAGTCGTAGATGCCAAAAATACGCAAGATGATCTCAATTGATGAGATGAGCCTCTAAAATAAAAATAAAAATAAAATATTTTGTAAAATTGTTGAGAAAATATATGATGTGTACTTTTTCATCAGCGTTCCGAAACTTCAAACGGATCGTGATTTCGATTCATGGTTCACCCGGAATCTCGAAAACACTGAAACGTATCAAATTTCGGACAACTGCCACTCTACGAATTTTCCAGAAAATTAGGTTAAAAATATTTGAAAATAAATTTTATATTAAGAAAATATACCTCGAGACGGTTTCAACAAAAAAAATTGGAGGTCAAACGGAGTCCGGAGTTGGAAGTTATGGCCCTTCGAAGTTGGTAAAACATTTGAAAAGGAAGGCTGAATTTATGACGAATTTGGGATAATTATGACGAAAAAAGAGAGAAATTTTGGAAAAGAAGGTATGAGAGACGATTTTATTTTATAGGTTCAATTTATAAAGATAATGGAAAGCAATTATTGAATTAGGATATGATTAGAACTCAATCAATAAAGATATGATTAGGATTACCAACTAATTTGGATAGGAATACGATTAGTTCAAATAAGAAATAATTTATCTAATACTAGATATGATTCAAATAGAATTAGAATTTCTAACGGACAAGTCTCTCCATAAATTTAAATCAAATAAATTATTTAAATTCAAATCATATGAATTCAAATCCAAATCAAATTCAACATAATAAATTTAAGATAAATTTAATGTTTATCAAAGCAATTTAAATCATATAATAGATAAATCGTTAAATCAAATAATATTTCAAATCTAGATTAGATAATTCTTAATGCCACAATTAGTCACCATAAGTATTTTAAATAATATTTGATGTTATCAAATAAGGTAAAATATATTTTATAAATCTAAATTTTATTCAAAATAAGTTACTAAATCTTTTAATTGCTCCAAAAATAATCATGATTTTCAAACTATTTTCGAAATCGATATTTTTTTTAAAAATCCAAACATAATAAATAACTTTATAATTTCAATAATAAAATTTCAAGAACAAATATTTATTAAAACTAAATAGTACTTTCAAACCGTTAATTACAAACTACATTTTAAAATGCAGAAAAAATAATAAATATCTTTTACAAAGTTTCAAAAATAAATTTCTTTCAAACACAATAAAATAAAATATATATATATATAAATTGAGAAACAGGGGTTATAGATCCCAATGTACCGGCTGGCGCCCTCCAACACAACAATCAGTGGCTTCAACGCCAGCAAAAGCGAGCCGCTGGGCAAAATTCGGCTGAAGTGTCACATCGGTAACCTCAGAACTGAGGTGACCTGCTACGTTGTGGATGCCGATGTCAACTACAACATCCTGCTCGGTCGACCAAGGCTGCATGAGTACATGGTGGTGCCGTCCACGCTCCACCAGTGTATGAAGTATGTGTCCACCAACGGCGTCATCCGGACGGAGTTCGCAGACATTGACCCTTTCAAAGGGATTGAAGCCTACTTCACCGATGCTGACTTATACAAGTCACCTGATGAGGAGGAAGCCAATGATGCTGACGACGAAGCAGAAACGGCAGCAGAGCCGGACATGGAGCCTGAGGTTACTTCCGATGCTCCTTTGAAGATTCGACTCAAAGGCAAACCGCCTCAGAAATTGCCTCCCATGAGCATTAAGCTACCCGGGAAAGCACCAGCTGCTCCTGAAGCTCCCCTGAAGATACGGCTCAAGGGAAAGCCGCCTCAAACATCGGCTCCCCTCGTGGCAAAACTACAGGGGAAGATGCCAGTCATTGGAGGCACAGCGGAGGCACCTCTGAAGGTGCGTCTTAAAGGCAGGCCGCCGCCATCCCAGCCGCCAGAGAAAGCCCATGTAGTCGTCTCGGACTCCAAGACCAACGCTGTGGTGGACTCTTCCGATCCTACTCCAGTGCTTACAGATGAAGAGCTGAGGGATTATATCTCCACTGACATAGATGCCCCCTCACTGGACAATGTAATCCCGTGGGATAAAATCTCATATTTCATCAATAATAGAGTGTCTTTTAATTATTCTTGTCTTTCACATTGGAATGCCATGTATATATTAGATAATGCTCTATGGTCGTTGCAAACACAAATAACGACCGTCCATCATGTAAATCGAGTAGTCCCGTCCTAAGGGGTCTGTTACATAGTCCCACCTCGGAGTCGAGACGAAGAATCTATCATCTTTGGCAAAGTCGAGCGTCATCAAGACCTTCCGCCACTCGAGCGAGAACCAGATGCCGGCAGAATGCAACTCTACCGGTACACGGACAAGGCAAAGTACCTCATCCAAAAGATGGGTTACGACCTGAAGAGCAACAAAGGCCTCAATTATGGCAAGGGTCGACGTCTCCCTCTCCGGCTTCCAACTCCTAAAGGGAAGCCACAGGACTACTACAACCGGACTCGACGGGGGGTAGGCTATGTCACGCCACCATCAACTCCAGAGAGCTCAGACGCAGAAGAAGTAGAACATTCTCACTTGTCTGAAGCGTCAACATGGGACTCTGATACCAGTATCGGCTCAGTCTTTAAGAGAGTGCTGTCAGCCAATATGATATCAGCACAACCTCAAGAAGTTGAAGGCGAAGACCAAGCACCGGACTTCTTCGAAGAAGAACCCTGGGATCAACGCCTAGGACAACAATGGGAGTCTCGTTTTGAATTACGTGAACCTCCCACCGAAGACGAAGTCGAGCAGATCGACCTTGGGGATGGATCTTCTTCCAAACCCATCTTCGTCAGCAAAAGCCTGAAAGGAGAAGACCGAAAATCTTTAATCCAGCTGGCTAAAGAGTATATCGACGTCTTCGCCTGGAGATACGAAGATATGCCGGGACTTGATCCCCAGATCGCGATGCATAGACTGAACATCTTACCTGATGCCAAGCCTATCAAACAACAACAGCGGCGCTTCCGTCCGGACATCATGAACGCCATCGATCAGGAGGTGGACAAGCTCTTGACCAGCGGCTTCATCCGTGAAGAACAACACCCAGATTGGGTAGCCAACGTCGTCCCCGTCACCAAGAAGAATGGGAAGATACGAGTTTGTATCGACTTCAGGGATCTCAACTCTGCTTTCCCGAAGGACGAATTCTCGCTTCCAATCACCGACGTGATGATCGACAACACATGCGGCTTCGAGCGCATGTCTTTCATGGACGGATATTCGGGCTATAACCAGATCAAGATGTTCCCCGATGACGCAAAACACACGTCATTTAGGACTCCAAAGGACATTTTTTTCCTACACAGTGATGCCCTTCGGCTTAAAGAACGTTGGTGCGACATATCAACGTGCTATGAGCACCATTTTCCGTCAGTACCTTCGCAAGACAGTCGAATGCTATGTTGATGACATCGCAGTCAAGAGTCGTCTCAAAAGAGATCACCTGCAAGACCTCAAGACAGTCTTCGATCTCATGCGGGCGCATCAACTCAAGATGAACCCCGCTAAATCCTTCCTGGGGGTCTCTAGCAGAAAGTTCTTGGGCTTCATCATCACGGCGAAAGGCATTCATGTCGATCCCGAGAAGACCAAAGCCATCCTTGATATGGACCCTCCGAAGAACCTTCGAGAACTTCGAGGCCTACAGGGATGTCTGGCATACATCCGGAGGTTCATAGCAAACCTCTCATGCAAATGTCAACCCTTCACCTATCTCATGAAGAAGGGAGTCTCATACGTCTAGACAGAGGAATGCCAAAAGGCTTTCGATGACATCAAAGCCTACTTGACGAGCCCACCAGTCCTGGTGGCACCCGTCGCCGGCAAACCATTTCTCCTTTATGTCCGTGCCATGGATCATTCCTTCGGTGCTCTGCTAGCTCAGAACAGCGATACAGGCTATGAGCAAGCAATCTACTACCTCAGTCGAACGCTCATCGGGGCCGAACACCGGTACAACCCCGTCGAAAAGGAGTGCTTGGCTTTGGTGTTTGCCATCCAAAAGACTCGTCATTATGTCTCGGGGCAGACAATTCATGTCTTTTTCAGAGTCAATCCGCTCAGGGTCCTCATGACGAAGCCAGGATCACTGAACTCTCGGCTAGCCACATGGGCGATCTTGCTAACACCATACAACATGGTGTTCGTTCCACAGAAGACTGTTAAGGGTCAAGCTCTGGCCGACTTCTTAGCTACACACCCCATCCCAGAGTCCTCAAGGCTCTATGAAGACATCCCAGATGAGGTCTAAGAATCAAACGTCATCGAAAAAGGCTCCGTCTGGCGGATGTTTTTCGATGGTGCTTCAAGAACAGGCCCCAAAAGCCAAATCATCGCAGGAGTGGGGGTAGTATTAGTCTCCCCTGATCAACTGGTCATCCAGCGTGCTTACTCTCTTTCGAAGCCGTGCTCTAACAACGTTGCCGAGTACAACGCGCTCATTATGGGACTCCAGCTAGCACAACAGCTGGGAGTGAATCATCTGGAAGCCTACGGCGACTCAAAGCTCGTCGTAAACCAGATCAGAGGGCAATACGAGGTTCGCCCTGAAGATCTGATCCCTTACCACGAAGTTGCATTGAACATCATTTCAACCTTCACCGGGTTCTTCATCGAACACGTACCTCATCCACAAAATCTAGAGGCTGATGCTCTGGCTGGCCTCGCAGCCTCCTTGGCGGCACCCCTCGGAACTCAACACTACGTCACGGTAGTGGGTCGAGACTTGGTCTGCCCTAAAAATAACCTGCGCTCACAAGTGGCCCATGCCAAGTCAACAGGTGCCGGTGTTAACGTCCGAGATTGGAGATTCCCGTTCATCGACTTCGCTGTCTACGAAATTCTTCCAGAGGACCCGAAAGAAGCCGTCTCAGTCAGGAGACGCTCTCTTCGATTCTACTACGATACAGCCACTAAAATGCTATACCGATGCTCCTATGATGGACTTCTCCTTCGATGTTTGTCCAACGAAGAAGCAGTCGAAGCCCTTCGAGAAGCTCACGATGGAACCTGCAGGGCCCATCAGCCTGGCCCTAAGTTGCAGGATCGACTGCGACGCATGGGCTACTACTGGCCAACCATGGTCGCTGACGCTGTCGAATATGCTAAGAAGTGCCATGCGTGCCAGCTTCACACAGATTTCATTCATACACCGTCCGAACCACTACATCCTACAGTCGCCTCCTGGTCCTTCGAAGCTTGGGGCATGGACATTGTGGGACCGATCACCCCTCCTTCATCAAGAGGATACCGCTTTATCCTAGCAATCACCGACTACTTCTCCAAATGGACAGAAGCAGTTCCGCTAGCAGAAGTGAAAAGCTCCAGAGTGATCAGCTTCATCAAGCACCACGTCATCTACCATTTTAGGGTGCCCCGGAGGATCATCCACGACAATGGTCCTCAGTTCATCAGCCACATTTTTAGCAGATTCTGTGATAAGAATCGTATTCAAAACGTGGCATCAACAGCCTACAATCCGGCTACAAACGGATTAGCAGAAGCATTTAACAAGACTATCGTCAGGCTACTCAAAAAGGTCGTGTCATCTAACAAACACGACTGGGACGAAAAGCTTGGCGAATGCCTTTGGGCCTACTGCACAACGGTACGGACCCCAACAGGCAACACACCATTCTCCCTGGTCTACGGGAGCGAAGCGGTACTGCCTCTCGAGATTCAGATACCTTCACTTCGTGTAGCAATCACAAACCAACTCACAGAAGAAGACAATCAATATCGTCGTCTGCAGGAACTGGAGGCACTTGATGAAAAGCGTCTCCTAGCTCAACAATGCATCAAACTCTACCAAGCCCGTATATCACAGGCTTTCAACAAGAAGGTCAAGAAAAGGACTTTCCAAGTTGGCGACCTGGTTCTGGCAGTCAGGAGGCCGATGGTGTTAACTCATAAGACACCAGGAAAGTTCGAACCCAAGTGGGAAGGACCTTTCATCATAGAGACGGTATACTCAAACGGTGCTTACCGCCTCGCCAAACCCAATGGGGACTTGTTCATGATGCCCATCAACGGCAAGTTCCTAAAGAAGTACAACTCTTGACATCTTTCAGACATGTGCTTCCACCAGGGGATCTGTGGACCCAATCATCAGGGCTCACAGACAATTCCCTTCCACAAAATCGTACGCTTCCGGAACCCAGCTGTTCCGTAGCATCCTCCAGTAGAAGGACAACCACGTCCACATCACCTCTGAGTTGTCCCCCCTACACCCTACAAGGCGGAATCTTACACCCCGTAAGACTACGCTACCCTTCATGTTTACCATGTCCACATTACCTCTGAGTAAATATCCCGTACAGACAACCCCTGTGTTGCCGTACATTGATCGCAGAACTTCCACGTCCACATCACCTCTGAGTAGTTCCGCGTATCCCCCAGGATCATTCCTACCACGTCCATAACACCTCTGAGTAGGATGATTCCACCACTTGAACCCCATATTTGTAACGTCCACATTACCTCTGAGTAAATATGTTGGTTCTTTCAAACTTATTATCTGTACCTAAAAACCAAGGTGTGTAAAAGATAATAGGTCCACACAAATCATCAAGTTCATGACAACAAAAATGAACACATCACAAAAAGTTGCATACTTTTTTATTTTCTAAAAAAAAGAGTAAAGGACTACACTTTCCCCAGCAAGAGTTGCAAAAATATAAAAAGAAGAGGCTACAATCCCTAAGCATCCCCAGGGTTGGCTGAAAGCTCTCTGACTCGGCGTCTCAAGTCTGCCGCACGAGTCTCCATAGTCGCCAGGACTCGACGCTCAGCTTCTTGACGCGTCGATTCAACAGCCTCAGCAGAAGTATCGTTCTCATGCTTCTCATCAAGTTGTTGTCGCTGCTGAGCCAGGGCAAGAGTCCGCTGAGTGAAAGTTGCTTCCTCCTTCTTGAATCCTACGTGTTTAGCCTGGACACATTCGGCATCTAACTGGAATCGGGCCCGCTGGTCCTCAAGGCGGCAGATCTGGGCGTTGATCTCCGCGATATTAGCGTCCAACGCGGCTCGCGTTTCTACTGTCTCCCGTATGGACTGAGACAACCGCTCTACCGCAGCTTCAGTCTCAGCCACATCGCGCTCCCAGACACTCACGGTGGCCTGGTAGGAAGACTCAATCTCGGCGATCAGCTTCCCCTTCTCCGCATCTATCAAGACGGAGAGGTCATTTCGCTGGATGCGCTGAAGTTTCGAGAGCCGTTGGTCCAGCTCAACTACCGAAGCCTCCAGGATCTCGGCCATATGATCATAACCTTGGTGAAGACGGATCAGGTCAATATAAGGCATTGCCAGAGTTTTTGCCGTCGTAAAGCTCCCGTTGGCATCCATCACCGCAGATACACCCTTCTGCAGTATTTTGTACACTGCCTCAACGATGAATTTCACATATTCATCTGCGTCCGCCAGCACCTGCGGCGTCATAGAAGGAGTTGGAGGAGCTGCTTCAGCTAGCGGACCGAAAGAAGATCCGCCAACCTCAACCTGCGAGGCTGGAACCTCGGTATCAGTAGGCTCTTCATCAACAGGGGCCTGACTACTAGCCCGAGGAGCCAAGGGAACAGAAGAAACCGGGACAGGCGTCGAGATTGTACCCCAAGTGGAAGGAGCAACAGAGGGTTCCATCACACCCTTACCCTTCCCAAACTCGGAAGTACCACCGACGTCAGCGGCCACCTCTGCAATACCCAACATGCTATCACCAGCCAATACTTTCCCTGGCAGAATGGGAGATCAACACTTACCTCCTGACTCGTCCCTGAAGTCAGGACCGCCAGACGAGTCTCTTCATCAAATCCCTCTACAGGGACAGGACTTGTCGCTACCTCCTGATTGGTAGCCACCTCAGCTTCCGCGGCTAAGTCTGGAGTAGGGCTCGGCAGTGTCACCGCTGACCTCCCCTCATCATGACAAGGAGGGGAATCAACCCTCTCCTCTGTTCCAACCATGTCTGTTGCCCCCGCAACAGACTCTTGCAACTCTGGAGCAACGTCATCCGAAGACGACGAACTCCACTCCACTTCATCACCAGAAAGCTGCGTGTCTGCTAGACCCTCGACATCCGAAGCCCCCATTGCGGCCTTCATCATCTCGGAAGCTGTTGCACCATCAGCTTCCCTTCTGACATAATCTGGGGATGCTGGAATCTCCACGACGTCAATATCCTCCGGATTCTTCTTCATGGGAGACATCATAGTCGGCAGGATGCGCACTTCAGACGAGCCCGTCATCTCTTTTGGCCTACTTCCACTCGATTTTGGAGTACGAGACTTTCTTTTTAGCGGCTCCTACAAAAAAAGGGGAAGCATTGGTTTCATGAAATGTGGAACCTAAACCAGATTATATAGGACCTCCTTATCTCTGCAAATGCTGAATTCGATGACACCGTCGGTGACGATGCCTGCTTCTGTTTCTTCGACACCGGAGATCCAGCCCCTGTATTTGCACGTTTTTTGATTGATCAACCGAGGGTTCTGCCTGACCCCCTGTGGGCACGAAAGAGGCACCCCGGTAACCCGCCCCTGGCGGACGGTACGAACGGACTTTCGCCGGCGTATCCCCGGCCACTGCTAACTGAGTGCCTGCGATAAGACTGGTCTCCCTATCATACCCGGGAGGTACGGCAGCCATAACACAGTAAAATTTGGCGATCGAGTAAAGAATGGGTAGCTGCGGATCCGGGATGGGCAACGTAAAGCGAGCCCCAGTACATCCGGCATTATAGTAATGCCAAGCTCGTGCACCATCCAACAAACTTCCAGCATACCCCAGAGTGATACTGGGGTTATCCAACATCAGCTGAGCATAATCGAATTGCCGTGCAAAGCGGCTCGGTAAATACGGTTCCAGGTAGCACCGATTCCTGTTCCGGTACACCAGGTGGTATGGCCGAATACTTTGCAACCAGCGGAATCCCCAGGGAGGCAGAGCGGTGGCATCTTCACCTGAATCCCTTAAGTCTCCGTTGGCCTCAAAACCTAAGAAGATCAGACCAACTTTGGTGATCTCCCATCCCTGAAGATGGGATAAAACCCTTCTGCAAACAGGGACGCCAGTGTACGACCAACTCCTCTGGTGAAAACGGCGAAGGAATGCATCTCCGGCCCTGTAGTCTTCTTCTGAACCCGGACTCATTACATTGGGATGGTGTAAAATTAACCACCCCATCAAATAGTAAAACGGCAGTTCAGCGCGCGGGAAGTTATTTTTTCGACCTCGGTCATGAATCACATTTCCCGCGAACTCGCGTAAACCTCGCAGCAAGTTACATACCATTGCGGGGAGTAGAGCCAAGCGCCGGCCAAAGACCAACTTCACAGCTGGCAGGATCAAGTGTCGGGTCACTCTCTCTACAGAGCCGGATCCACCCGGGAAGACGTAATCCCGAAGCCAAACCATGAGATACGCGACCAATACTGCTTTCGATGACATCCGATGAGCAAGATGCCAGAAATAGCTGTAGGAGCGTTCATCAGACTGCTGGTCCTCGTTCTCTCGGGGATTCTTCTCATCTAACCTGCTCATCTTAGAGAGCACTTCGCTACGAGAGAGCGCTGGCGGAGTGGAGAACTGCGAGGGATCTCCCTTGTCTTGCCTAAAGACGTAATCTCTCCAAGCGGTCACATGAGGCTGTGACCCGCTCTTATCCCGTCTCTGCATATAGTAATGATGACTCGCCACTTCCTTAAAGACGGCCGTCATCTCCTCAGCCTTGTCCCCCAGGACTTGAAACTCTTTGTTGGTCGAAAAGTACTCTTCATAGGGTTCCGATCCCCAAGGGAGTTTTGATACTTCATACATCTCATGAAGTGCGAGCCCTAACTCCCCCACCGGAGTAAAAAAGGTCCCGGTATGGATATCAAACATCTCCAAGAGGGCGAGAAACATATGCCTGTTAATTTCAACACCTGTCTGGGTAGCACGAATCACGGCAGTCAGCCCAATCTCTCAAAGCTCAGTCCGGAACTGCGACAAAACCTAGAGTGTCAGTTTATCCCATTTGGAAACGTAATGACACCAACCCTCTACCCGAAACTCTCCTTTCGGGTATGAGCGTTCCATCAACAGCATGGGATGTGCAAAAATTAAGGCACTATAAGCAAAAGTATCGAGGGAAACATCACTGTAAATGCTTCCAGGACGTAGAGTCCGCCAGGTGAAAGAAGACCCCGACCGCACTGCGGTCAAAGTATCTTTCTGATCGGAGGTAGAATCAATTTTGATGATGCCAGTCACCACCCCCCCCCCTGAGAGGGAGTAAGATCCCAAGACATCCTCCTTTTGGAAGCAAGACGACAGAAGGCCATCAAAGGCCATTGACGTTCAAGTTGCTTAACGGTCATATGCACTCCTTTTGCTGTAAAAAACCAGTCTTCCTTGACCTTCAACACTGTTGCTTCAGTAGAAGTAAGGCGGTCCCCAAACAGGAACTCAGGCTTCAAGAAGGTCACTTTATCAGGTTTATCACTTCCTCGTTATAATCTACTCCCGACTGGCAGAGGGCAGCATCCAGGAGCACTTCATTCAAGAGTGGGATAGGCATCGACACTAGCAAAGATTCGAAAAAAGTTAGAAATAACAAAAGAATCTGAGTCTCATCAAAAGCGCATAGCGCGTCCGAAAAAGAAGCGTCGGCGCATCATCAGGGTGTAAACCCATGCGCATCAGCAGTGGAGCTTCGACGCATCATCAGGGTCTAAACCCATGTGCGTCAGCGGTAGTGCTTCGGCGCATCATCAGGGTCTAAACCCATGCACGTCAGCAGTAGAGCCTCGGCGCATCTTCAGGGCTTAAACCCATGCGCGTCGGCGGCAAAAAACCTTGGCACATCATCAAAGACTCAAGGTCTATGTGTGTTGGTGTACGTGAAATGAAACTTACCAACCACCTCCGACCGAACTTCGACAGGCCGACGGGGAACATCAGCCGTCGCAGCTTTCACAGGTTCTTTTCCTTTGTCCTTGCCAGCACCGCCGCGAGGAGTCTTGGGAGCCATTCTTTGAGAGAAGAAAAGTTAGGGTTTGTGAAGAAGAACTCTAAAGAAAGCAAAAGCAAGGAGAAGAAGAACTCTCTCTCTCCATCTCTCGCCTATTTATAGGGCTTGGTCGCACGCGTGAACCGATGAATGTGTGATCTCAGCCGTCGCCTCGGGTTCTGTGAAAAGATAACCACAAATAAAACCAAAAAGATCATCATTAATCTTTTTCGGTTACCGAGGCATCATCATTTGTACTAACTGAGTAGAGCATGTGCCCCATCACTGATGCACGGAGTATCTATGCGCCCCGACAGACATATGCCTCTACCACCATGCTTCTTATTCAAAGTATTCCAAAACTTATCCAAAAGTTTTGAAAACTTTGAAGGGGGTCTTGTAGAAGCATGGAATTTCACAACCAGAAAGCCCATGCGCCAGACTACATGCACCAGAGCTCGGACAAAGTACTCCACAGCCAAAACAACAAGTATAGACATTGAAAGAGGACTTCTTATTTAATATATAAAAGTCTATTACATGTCTAAGAAAAGATTGTACAAAGGAGAATTTCTACAAAGAAAAGATCCTAAGTCTACAACCAGCAGCCACCATGCGCCCTCAGGCAGGCGCAGCAATCATCATGCGCCCTCGGTCAGGCGCGTCCCACCATGCGCCCTCAGCAAGGCACATCCTTTTCAGCAGCTCAGTTATGTGCATCCCAGTTATGTGCATCCCTTCAGCAGCCCAGTTATGTGCCACCCTTCCAGCCAGACTCACCTGATAAGTGCTTCGACTAATGAAGCATTTATTGAGTAGCTTGAGGAAGGGCTCCCCAAACCAAGGAAGAGAAGAGCACCGCAAATCTGTGGCCAGGGGAGGCTTCGAAAGAGCCTCCAAAGACCAAGGAAGACCGCAATCAAAATACGGCTAAAGGAGCAGCTTTCAACATAATCAGAGTGGGCAACACCCACTTTGAAGGAAGAAAGAGCCTAGCACCGCCATTCCAATCTACGGTTCTTCCTGCACAACGAAGATGAGACCCGGGCATCCCTATCTTTGGATGCAACAGACACCTTCCGCCTGCCTCGGAAGCCCTCGACTCCGGCTTTTGGATGTAACAGTCACCTTCAAGTGCATCATCGAAGACATGGCGTCGCATCTTCACCCTCGGGAGTACTTCGTCAACAGAATGCACTCGAGTACACAAGTTCATGTCGGAAAGACGTGAGAGAACGAGAAGCAAACCTTCTCTCCATGCCACTATTTATAGGCCAGGCAAATCAAACCCATGCGCCAGGTGGATGGCTTTTCGAATTCCGTGCAATAAATTTACATTTAATGGATGAACCGAACGCTTCGAATTCAGCCAAATCAAGACGGCTATTTAAAGCACGCGAAGAACGTAACAGTCGCTGCATTAAAGAACGTGTCACGAAGCGGATGCGACGGCCAGCTCGCACATCATACAGACGCGCCCTTCAACATCAAGCGCATCAACACAGACGCGCCCTTCAGTACCAGGCGCATCACAGAGGATGCGCCCCCATGCGTTCCCATACGCCTAGTGGAACGTCAATCGACGCACCCACTCAGCTGTCTATCGAATGTCAGAAACATTAAATGCTGAACTGACAGAGTTGGTAGCACACCTCCCAAAGTCTGAACAGTTGACAGCTTTTTCAGAAGACGAAGCGTCGGCAACGTCAGCATCATCATTTCTTTACTCCGACGGCTACTGCCACGTGGCCACCGAACCATCCGCATGCACCTCAAAAGCCATGTGCCTCAGACTTTTCACTGATCCCTAAAGACAGAAAAAAAGTCTCCACTTGAAGCTCTGCATGCGCCTCAAAAGCCATGCGCCCCAGACTGCTCTCTGATCCCAAAAGACAGAAGAAAAGTCGCCTGCATGTGCCCCAAAAGCCATGCGCCCTGAATGGTTCGTGACTCCTAAAGGTTACGAGCCAAAGTCTTCTCATGCGCCCAATCCTAGGTGCATCTTACCAGATCATTCCCCCATCAAATTCGAGATCTCCGAGCCTTGAGTCGACGACATGTGTCCTTTGACTCAACTCATCCAAGATTTCAGCAAAAGAAAGATCTTCTCCTCTGCTATGTGCCGGCTCACAACAGCAGTATGAAGAATTTAACCCCTCGATCAGGGTGCATCGTCCATGCGCCTCCTTCAGCGATCACCACGTGGCGTCCTCACGCACCGACACATCCTACATGCACGCATGAGCAGCCAGCCTACAAAACTATAAATAGAGGGATCATTTCCTTCTCACCCACGCACAAAAAAGGTACAGAATATCCAACGAACGAACATATCACCAGAGAGGCAGATACAGACACTCAACGTCTTTCTCCTCTCAGCAAGCTCCAGCACCCAAAGCAATCCAAACCTTCAGAGAACCGATAACCGTCGTCAGTTCGTCAACGGAGTCAACGCATTACCACTCACTCCATCGGCACAAGGGACCCAGATAAACAAAAGTGTACTCCTAGAACTACATCTAAGTCCTATATTGTAATACTGTTCTGTTTGTATTAAAATTTGCAATCAAAGAATTTTAATGGCAAACAACCCGTAAGGCACTCTCGTCCTGGAGCTTACAGGCTTACGGTAACATTTTCCAGGCTATCAGGAAGACAGAGGACGACGTCACTCGCGCGGAGTCCGTATTTGCCATTAACAGATCCCGAGAAGCCCGTGCATCCCTCAACCTCGCCAAAGCATCCTGAAATCCAGGCTGAGAGTGGAGAACGATTTCTGGCGGCAAAAAGCTAGATCGACCTGGGACACCAACGGCGACCGGAATACCAGGTTCTTCCATGCGTGCGTCAAAGGACGTAGGAACAAATTAAAACTTCTCCGGATCCTCGACGACAACGGTAACCTTGTTGACGACCAGGCCGGAATTCAGGCCGCGGCGACAAACTTCTACTCCAAGCTTTTCACCAAAAAGCGGGTCATACACGACGAGACGCTTTTGTCGGTTATCCCTTCCCTCATCAGCGATAACGACAACGAGACCCTGCTTACCCCCACTTTGGAGGAGGAGGTCAGAGCTGCGGTCTGGTCCATTAATGAGCACAGTACCCCTGGACCGGATGGTTTCAACGGAGTATTCTTCAGAGCTTGCTAGAACATCATCAAAACCGTTTTAGTCGAAGCCACTATAGCCTTCCTCCAAGGGGCCAGATACCCCAAGTCAATCTCATGCGCCAACATCATTCTCATCCCCAAGAAAGACAATCCGGAGAACTTCAAAGACTTTCGCCCGATCAGTCTATGTACCTTCACCAACAAGATCATATCCAAGATCGTCGCATCTCGGATGTCTGATCTCCTTCCCAAGATCATCTCCGAAGAACAAAGCGGGTTTGTCAAAGGTCGCCACATTACAGACAACATCCTCATCGCACAAGAGATGATCACGAGCATGAAGTTCCCATCGAGGGGGGAACATGGCCATCAAACTTGACATGGAAAAAGCGTATGATCGCCTGGATTGGCAGTTCATGTTCTGGGTCTTCCGGGCATTTGGCTTTGCGGAAACATGGATTAACATCGTCTTCAGATCCATCAATAACATGTGGTTCTCCACCGTCATCAATGGCCAGGCCACAGGATTCTTTCGTTCTACCCGCGAAGTTAGACAAGGGGATCCGCTCTCTTCCACCATTTTTATCATTGCAGCAGAAGCCCTCAGCAGAAGCCTTAATAGTATGCCCAGAATGCCCGGTTTTAACCACTTCCACACCACCACCGGTTGTCCGCTTATCACCCACCTGGCCTACGCCGACGATATCCTCATTTTCTCATCCGGAGACAGCGGTTCGATCGACGTCGTCTTGAGCACGATAGTATACGGTAAGGCGAACTCAGGTATATACGAGCCTCTTGTTGACAAGATCCGCAAACTCATCGCTGGATGGCATAACGCAACTTTATCCCCAGGAGGCAAAATTATACTCATCAAACATTGCCTTTCATCCATCCCGATGTACATCCTGACCGTTTGCTCCCCACCCTTGAAGGTGCTTAACTCTCTTGAATCCCTCTTTGCCAAGTTCTTCTGGGGTCATACCGAAGGAAAGGACAAACATCACTGGGCTGGATGGGAGTCGATGGCCAAACCTACTGATGAAGGAGGTCTGGGCTTCAGCAGACTGGCCCATATCGTGGACGCCAGCTCCATTAAGTTATGGTAGAAGTTGTGCACCGAGTCCTCCTTATTGACGAGGTTCATGAGAGCTAGGTACTCCAGATTCTCCCATATATCGGAAGCGTGCACTAACAACAGATCCTCTTCTTCGTGGCGTTGCCTCGTTCGAGGTCACAGCATCGCTGAACCTCTCATCCTTCTCTAGTTGGGAGACGGTCGCTCCCCGGCCTGCCTGAAACGATGGCTAGGTACCGATATCATTCATCCCAACACCCTTACTCTGCAGGGATGTGAAATTAGAGACCTTTGGGACGACAGTTCCGGATGGAATTGGAGGAAGTTCAGAGATTGGATGGGCCAGCCGGCGACCAACCGTCTTCTTGCGGCTAATCTGCATATCTCTGAAACTCACGACACTTGGAAATGGTCTCCCAACCAGGATGGGACATTCACCTTGGCTTCCGCCAGACTCGTTGTCAGAGACAGAGGAGTGCCGAACACCGTTTATGCCAAATTTTGGCAGGCATACCTTCCCATCAAATGGTCTATCCTCATCTGGCGTGCTATTCGCCGAAAGATTCCGAATGATGACATCATCAGAACTATGGGATTCAGCCTCGCTTCAAAATGTCACTACTGCGAGGAACACAAGTCGGAATCAGCAGAGCACATCCTTCTTTCGGAAGATCTGGCCGCGGGTATATGGTCCAAGCTTCACAATAGTCTTGACATTGCTCAACCGACTGGGGGATTCTACGATCTCCTAGACTTCTGGAGACGCTCCCACGGACATCAGATCGTAGCAGCCGCCGGTATTTGGATACTTTGGAAAAACAGGAACAAATTCAGATATGAAGGGCGCCAAATCCACCATACACAGTTATACAAAGAGGTCATCAGACAATGCTCCAAAGTTCAGAGGCATTGCTCTCACGTCTCCAACTCGTTCTGGAAAGCCCTGGCTTAGGCCGCCCTCTCCCCTCCTTTTTGGTGTGCGCGTCTCGTACTTGTCGATTTCTGTCTTTTTGTTGCTTTTAACGCTCTTACTTGTATAGGCTTCGGCATTTTACGCCTATTTCTTCAATAAAAGTTGGAGTTTTCTTAAAAAAAAATTTATATATATATATATATATATATATATATATATATATATATATATATATATATATTTGGAAGAAGGGATCTTTATTCATGTATTAGACGCAAAATGCCGAAGCCTATACAAGTAAACGCACCACGTGCAACCAGAAAGAAGAAACAAAAAAGAGGGCACAACCCCAACACGGGGGCCGGATCCGACCGCGAGGTTAGGTCAGTGCCTGCCAAAAACAGTCCGGAGAGAGTGTGCAGCGCCTCCTGATCATGAGAATTTGTCGGAGGGCTTCTCGGTTTAGTTGTGAGGTGTTGTACTGGCGTCCTTCGTACCATAATTTGTTCTAGTTCTTGCAGAGGACCCAAATACCGGTGGCTGCGACGATCTGATGCCCGTGAGAGGAGCCCCAGATGGCGAAGAGATCGTTGAAGCCTCCGGTGCGGTGAGCCTGCCCACAACGGCGAGAGAGGTCGTTCCAAAGCTGAGTGGCGAGGTCTCCGGTGAGCAGGATGTGTTAAGCAGTTTCATAACGGGGCTTAGTGCAGCAGTGGCATTTAGAAGTGAGGCTGAATTCGATGGAGGTGAGGGAGTCGTCGGTAGGAAGTTTCTTGCGGTAAGCCCTCCAAAGCAGAATGAACCATTTGCTGGGGATGCAGGAGTGCCAAAAAGGTGCGATCGATAGAGACTACAAGATGGTGTCCCTCACGACACATCTGGCAGATGCCATTGTGAAGGTACCACCCGGGGTGGGAGACCACCTCAAGGCGTCAGGAAGGTCGTTGAGCTTCACATCGATGGCTACAAGGTCGGCCGTTGCTGCCGCCCCTAGCCAATCTCAGCTCCGATCCCACCTCCATCCCGAGACGGGATCCCAAAGGTCCCAAATCTCGTAAATAGGGGGGCAGTTGGAGAAAGTTGGTGGACTGTATCGCTGAGCCATCGTTCGTGCCGGAGCGACGAGCTACCATTTTCTATCTGTAGTTGGATTAAGGGTTCGGCGAGGTGTCGGCCGTGAAGGATACGGCGCCAGGATACGGAGGATCGATTGTTGGCACCTGTCGTCGCATGGTGGGAGTGTTGGAAGTATCTAGCCTTCATAAATCGGGTTCAGATGGAGCTATCAGAGCGAAGCTTCCACCACAACTTCATGGAGTAGGCGTCGACGATGTGAGAAAGTCTACTGACTCCAAGACCGCCCACCTCAGTAGGTTTGGCCATGGTGTTCCAGCTAGCCCAGTAGTGCTTGTCCTTCCCGTCGAGGTGTCCCTAGAAGAAGTTGGCGAAGAGGGATTCTAACGAGGATAATACCTTCTTCGGTAGGGAGCAGATGGCCAGGGTGTAGATGGGGATAGAAGATAGGACGTGCTTGATCAGAATCATCTTTTCGCCTGGAGATAGGGTCGCGTTATGCCAACCCTCGATTTTACTCCTAATTTTGTTCACTAGCCCTTCGAAGATGCCCGAATTAACTTTGCCGTAAACCAACGGGCACCCCAGATATGTGAATGGTGGGTAAGCGATGGAAAAGGAGGTTAGAGTAGCGAGAGTTGTCGAGTGGTTCCTGTCCACTTTGTGATGAGTGTAGATGACACTTTTGTTAGTGTTCACTCGTTGGCCGGAGCATTTGGAGTACTTTTCAAGTGTTCTGCTGACCACCTCCACCGAACCAATGTCCCCGGCAGAGAAGATGAGGATATCGTCCGCATATGCCAGATGGGTAATTAGTGGGCAGCCAGTGGTGGTATAAAAGTGGTGGAATTTGGGGGTGTTTGGCATATTATTTAAGTTTTTGCTTAGTGCTCGGTGGCGGCGATGAAGATGGTAAAGGATAGGGGGTCATCCTGTCGAACCCCACAGCTAGATTTGAAGAAACTGTCAGCCTACCCGTTGATGACTGTGGAGAACCAAGAGTTGCTGATGGATCGAAAGATGATGTCAATCCAAATTTCTAAGAACCCGAAGACCCTGAACACCAAAATCATGAATTGCCAGTCTAGACGATCGTAAGCCTTCTCCATGTCGAGTTTGATGGCGACGTTCCTTCCCTGGACGGGAATTTCATGCACGTGATTATTTCCTGGGTGAGGAGGATTTTGTCGATGATGTTCCGTCCAGGGACAAAGCCGCTGTGCTTTTCGGAGATGATCTTGGGTAGAACAGTGAACATGCGGACCGCGATAATCTTGGAGATGATTTTTTTAGTGAAGGTGCATAAACTGATCGGTCTGAAGTCTTTAAAGGATTTCGGCTTGTCTTTTTTTGGGATAAGGATGACGTTGGTACAAGATATAGATTTGGGGTAGCTCGCGCCTTGGAAGAACGCAACAATGGCCGCAAAAAAGTCCGCTTCTATGATATCCCAACAAGATCTGAAGAAGACACCGGAGAAACCATCTGGTCCGGGGGCACTGTGCTCCCCAAGGGCCCAGACAGCCGACTTGACCTCCGCGAAGGGGGGGGTCAAAAGTTGCTCATTCTCGCGTTCACTGATCAAGTTGGGGACCTAAGCCAGGAAAGCCTCGTCTTTAACGACGACGTCTTTGGAGAATAACTTGGTGAAGAAGCTAGCGGCTGCCAAGTGGATGCTGCGCTAGTCTTTTAGTAAGATGTCGTTCTCGTTGGAGATCTGGTGCAGATTAAGTTGTTATCTGCGACCATTGACACAATATGGAAGAAGCTGGAATTTCTGTCTCCTTCAGCATCCCAGGTCAATCCGGCTTTCTGTTTCCAGAATTCTGTCTCGACCTTCAGCCGCGACTTGAGGAGAGCTTTGGTGAGGTTGAGAGCAGCACGAGTGTCCGTGTATCTGTCCGATGCGTACCGGATCTCCGTGTAGGTGACGTCATCCTCCATCGTCTTAATCTCTTGGAAGATATTCCCGAAGGCGAGCTTGCTCCAAGCTAAAAGCGCATCCTTGGTAGCCTTGAGTTTGTCTGCCACCCGAACGAGGGGGTCGGGGTGAGTCGTCAAGGACCAGGCTGTGGTGACGGTATTTCTGAATTGAGGGTGGTGTCTCTAGAAATCCAGAAAATAGAACGATTTCTTGATGAGGTTTGAGTTGTTGTAGATCTCAATAAGGAGCGGGGATTGGTCCGATTCGGTGGAGTTGAGATGAGAGAGGTTGGCAATGAGATCCATGTCGGACCAGCGGTTGTCGACTAAGGCTCGGTCTAGTCGGAAGTATTGTCTGATGGTGCCTTCCTATATGTTACACCAGGTAAAGGCGTTCCGGAGAAAGGAAGGGTGGACAGGTGGGCGTTAAAGATGAAGGAATTGAAGTCGTTCATGGCCGGCTGGGGGGAGAGCGCCCCCTGATTTCTCCTCTCTGCGCGAGATCGAATTGAATTCACCGACACAGAGCAACGGAAGGTTGTTGAGGTGGAGGTGAGTGTAAAACCCCTAAAATTTCTACTATTTTTTATTAAATTTAGTACTGATTTAAAAATTTTGTAATATACGTCGCGTAGTCGTATTATACGTCGCGTACGACCTTTTATTTCTTTTTCGAATTTGCTCGACGAGTGCGAATATGTACGAGCGTACATATTTTAGAAAAATAATTTTTCTATTTTATTACACTTTCAAAATATTATATAGAATTATTATTCTTGCTATTAAAAGTCTATTGTTTTTAGCAGTTATTAATAATAAATAATATTCTTCGTGCAAAAATGTTTATTTTATAAATATTTTATTAAGTTTATTTTTAAATAATAAGGTATTTTCGAAATTATTATAATAGTATTTTTGGAAAACATATTTTCAAAATATTTGTGACGATTTAAATTTTTATTTGATTCCATGGATACATTTAAATAGTAAACCAATATCTATGTTTGAAATTGATTTGATTTTTTTAAACTAAAAGGATTTAATTAGATTTAATTGGATTTGGATTTGGATTGTTTTAAAAGTTATTTGAATTAAAAGAAATTATCTATTATTGGGTTTAATTTACTCCTACTCCTTATCTAATTGGGAATTCCCACGTCCTATAAATAGGCAGGTACTCCTCCAATTCATTATTCATCCACAACAAATTTCCTCCACAAATCTACGTATATCGTGTCTGTGTCCACCCAATATCTTATTCCATTATTTATACACATACATTTATTTCTACGTGTCGACAACCCCGACACGATATATCAAATTCCAAATCCTAAACCTAGTTACTGCTCCGTCCTCCACGTGTCCCGTCCAGCCACCCGTCACCACCTTCAGCCCCCGCCACCAACGGCCTCACCCTGTCGTCCTCCGGTCAACCCCATTCCTCCTCACCATCCGCAACACGACCACCACGCCCGTCGCCAACATCGGAGCACACCAGCGCTCGTCTCCTCCCAGACAACCGACCCTAACCCGGCCAACCATCACAATCGTAACCACCACTGCCACCACGGCCAATGGCCGGATCGACCAAAACCACCGCAGCCCAAACACCCAAAAACCACCGGCAAAACAAAAACCAAAGAGAAACCCTACAAACTGTACCTGTCGCGCACCGAGCTGGCCCAGCGCCGGCGAACGCCGAAACCCGACCGTCGCGTGCGCCATTTCCCGGAGCACAGCGCCCCTCCGCCGGATCCACGATCCCGTCCGCCGTTCACCGCAGCGCCTCCTCGGCCTCGTGAGCCGGCGAGCCCGCCTCCAACCTTGCCGGCCGAGTCCCCAAACCCCCGTTCCCTTTCCGCTCTTCCGCGAGCGGCGCACCTCGCCGCACCCTCTCCTCCGCACCCGACCGATCAGCCACCGTGCTTGACACAAAACCCACCGCACCGCCTACCTCCTCCCAGATCCGCCGCGACAGCCCCGCCGACTTCTCCCGACCCTCTCCGACCTATTCCGCTCATCGACCGCCCCTTCCGCCGGATCAGAGCCACTCCTTCTTCCTCAGCCTCGCCGAGACCCCGGCCGCGTCACCGTAAGCACCCGACTTCCCGCGCCGCGTTTCTCCGCCGCCGGTGACTCCGACTCCCCGAAACCCTCTCCTCTCAGCCTCCCGATCCTTTTCCCTCCATCTTCCCGCCGCTGCGAGGCAGTACCCCCGCCGAGACCAGCGAACTCCAGCCTCTCTCTCTCACTTTTTCCTCTCTCTCTCTCTCTTCCAGAAGTCAATGGAAGAGCAGCAGCTGCTGCATTTATTTCCAAATTTTTTTTTTACTTCTTTCGAATGGGTTGTTGAGTTCTCCTCTTACGAGGAGAACCACATGGCTCTTTTATCTGTTTTGATTATTATAATTATCATTATTACTATTATTATTTCTTTATTATTATTATTGATATTATTATTATGATTATTATTTATTAATTTATTTTGTTTTGCGGTTACTTATTATTATTATTGGTTTATCATCATCATTATTATTATTATTATAAAATAACATAACAACAACTTTAACTGTTGTTGTTTCGGTTTCCTTAAATTTTATTATTTATTTTATGATTTTCTTTATTCTATTTAAGTTGTGTTAATAATTGTTTAATTTTATCTAAAGATCAATGTATACCAGTACATGTATATGGTTATTCTATAATTAGTATTTTAACTTTACTAGTATTAATTTTGCTATTAGTATATATACAGTAAAATATATCTAAACACCATTATTGTTTTACAATATATATATATATATATATATATATATATATATATATATTTACAATATATATATATATATATATATATATATATATATATATATATTTTATATATATATATATATATATATATATATATATATATATATATATATATATATAAGCAAAGTTGTTTTCACCACAGAGATGATTTCACTATATTTTCAAGTATTTAGCCTAAAAATATTGTGATCAAATCAAAAGCAGTTTCTATATTTCATATCTACTTTCAAGTATTTATATAAAATATTTTTTGTAAGTTGCAGTTTTGACTTAAAACGATTTACTACTTATTAAATATTTTGGGATATAGTTTTACAAGGATTATAAATGGTTTTCTAAAAACGTATATATTTTAATTATCTAATTTTTCCTCGACTATCTTTCCGTCCATGACTAAAGCCTATTATTCATGTTCCCTCACCAATTCAAGCCTACCTTATGTCCGCCCTAACCAATTCGACCCTTCTGGACCCAATGGAACTGTCCGTGCCACCACCCGAGGTCACCTTGTGTAGTTGTTACACCAAAGTCGCAGTTCATGCCACCATGATTATCGCAGCATACCAGGCGTCCTACCAGGCAAGACACCTTGCCATTTGCTGTTTATTTATTTTAGCTCATATTTCATGCATTATTTATTTTCTTTATGCAAAATAAACTGTGATACATGGCATTCCTGTTAGAACTTTCTGTTCATTTATATTCTGCGATGAATTATTTTTCTTACACATTAAACCTAGATTTAAGGGACCACTTTTGTGTGTTGCATTCATGGCCTTGACACGTTATACCACGAAGTTGTGTGTCGCATGTAGAACACGGAAGTGCGTGATTGGCTGACCACCAGTACGTACAAGCCGTACGATAGGAATAACCGCTAATAGAGGTTGCATGCTAGTTTGACTTAGCGGTTATAGAGTTAGCATTGGGCGGAAAGAACATGATTGGAAGTTGACTACCACCCTATCTATCGTAGACTCGCTCGCTACTGAGGAACGATAGGTAGACTATATGCTATAGACTCATTTGATACTGAGAAATAGTATATGGTGTTGTGACTCGCTACTGAGGTACTGCATTGGTATTTTCTTGACTTGACCGGGTAGTCATGCGACCATGAATTGTTCTTAAAACTGCATTCACCTAGATTTGGTTAGGCACCCTTATCCGTTAGGTATGAGTACCTTTGGTTTGGGTACTTGTATCTGACCGTGGCTTGGAACAATAACTTGTCGCGGATTAGTTCGTCACATCTTGTCCTTGTTTGGTTGTAGGTGTGGCTTACTACTTCGATGAGAAGGTATTGAACCTTGTTGGGGTCCGGATACCATATTGGATTCATATCATGGAAAGATACGTCACCGTGAATTAGTTTACCATCTCATGTCCTTGTTTGGTTGGAGGGATGGTACGCTCGTTCAGTAGGTGCGTATTGGACCATGTTATAATTCGATTGACTTATTTATTTGAGCAATATTTATTCAGTTTATATGGCATGATATTATGTATCATGTTACGTCCCTCTGAGGACCTGGTTATCTCTCCAGGTGTGTGGTATTATCTTTCACAGGTGCTTTAGCTCTAGCCGTGATCATTGCTATTTCTTCGAGGATGATTGCATTTGGATCGTCTTCGCTTCGCTCGCCAAAAATCATTTATTCTCTCAAGTATTTTTCTTTTACTTGTTGGTAGTGGATTTGTCTCCGCCCAACATATTGTATCAAGACAATTCATTATCATTTTATGATAACTTTTATTCATTTATTTTGTGTGGATGAGATTAGTATGGTTCTACTACATTTTACAGCTTATGTATTTATACGAGACTTTCATATATTAGAGTATACTTCGTATGAATACAGCTGGCATGTCTACGTTCCTAGTCCTACGTATTTTGGGATTGGGGCGTTACATGTTTTTGTGGTGGCCCATGCAGGTCAAGATAAATTGTTTGGTTACTTTACCGTACCAAGCAAGCCTGCGTATAGGATTAGAAGTCTAGGATCTCATCCACATACTTGACCTCTTTCCTTGATTTTATCTACCGTTTGACTCATCGATTGTATCTTGCTTGATTCCTTCTAACAAAATTCTTATTCTTTCCTTCGTGCCTGCTAGAGATTGACCCTACTAGTTAGATGTCCCAAACACCCTTAGCTTAATTCTTTAAGTTGGATAGAATATCCCACGACTTGACACACCCTTGACCATTAAGGAAATACCAATAGTACTATCTAGACCATAGAGACTAGAGAAATTTAACACATTTGGTCAACCAAGCCTTGGTCAATAAAACCGTAGAATGACGGTATAGAAATAAACAAGACTTAGATCCTTATGACTCTTAGACTATTCATAATTGTTCTTTATTCTCGTGCCTATATTTTTACCACCTTGACTAATGTTGCTACTATAATCTAGTTTTGCAAACTCTTCCATTGTAACACCCAGTTTTCCAGATGAGGGTAATTTTGAAATTTTGTAATTATAACTATTATTATTGATATTTAATTCACATTAGGATTTTTAGTGATTTTTTAATAAATTTTAAACTATTTTAAAACTGGTTTAAGTCATGACTTGTGATTTTGATGTGCTGCTAGTGAAACCTGAGAGACTGCATGACCTAGAGCCTAACCATGTCATTAGCATGATTAATTATCATTTTTAGCCTAGGGGTATTTTGGTCATTTTGACTTATTTGAATTATTTGGTGATTTGTTGAATTGGTGAATTCTAGTTTGACTTTGACTTGTTGAGACCTAGTGGACTAGCCTAGAAGCTAACCCTAGCCATGGTGACCCTAGTCTAGGTTGAGTTAACCTATTTTAGTCATTAGAGAATAGGTTTAGAATGAGGGAATTTGGTTTAGTGAATTTAAGTCATGGCTTATGCCTAAATGGTTTAATTGATCATGACTTAAGCCCATGGGCCATTTAGTGAACCCTAACCCTAATTAATGAACCTATGAGCAGCCACATAGGGATCCCCACCCTATTTAAATACTTGTTCATTAGGGCTTGCCTCTTTTTATCATTCCTACACTTGGAGAAAAGAAAGGTAAGTTTTCCCCTTCCAAAAAATCTCATTTTATTCATTTGATCTCCTTTTTCATCCTAGTCTTTTGCATTGGGTTCTAAATTGAGTTTGACTGTTGGTGGAGAGCCATTTCAGTTTTTGATCCATTTGGAGCTTTTGGCCATCAAGAGGAACACCCCCCATTTGGAGCTTTCTTGCAAATTTGCACCTATAGGTAAAACCCTTTAAATTTATTTAAAATTTAGTTTTCTTTGCATGTAGGGCTAGATCTAGGAGTCACCTAGGTGTCCCTGAAATTTGGGTGAATTTCGTGTCCTTTTGGTGTCCGTATCGGACACGTGTCATGGTATGCATATAGATGTTCGATGAAATGTCACAAAAGGAATTTAATTGTTATTTTTGAAAAGTATTTGAATGGAAAAATTGTTTTATATGTGTTTATTGATTTCGTGTCCTACTGAGCACAATTCTGGACACGTTCGTGTCCAAAATTGGACACACACGCACGCACGGGACACCGCACAGGCCCCCGTGCAGTCCCCTGCTACCCGACACTCCTGTAGGACACGACACGAAACTATTTACCACGAAAACTTGTGGGCACGTGCGGGCACTCACTGACAGGGCCCCCACAAAATTTCGTGGGTTCTCGTTGTCTGTGCACGAAGAAAACGAGGCTGCACTGTCTCGTGCCTGCTCGTACACGCTGTGCGTGTCCCCTTCATTTCGGGGCTGACACAGGACACGATGCTCCACCAGGACACGTGGAAATTGGTGAGGAGATGGGTCCCATGTCTGACTCGACCTTCGCCAAGTTTCGTGGCACTTTGTTGCGAGTCGAGGAAGTTCTCGCGCTCGCATCGAATTGCCCTGACACGCGCACACACGATTTCGAGCCACTGATACGGCTTCGAAACTCAGACACGACACAACTGGGACACGACTCAGGCACCCTAGGACCTAGCCCTATGACTCCTCTATCCCTGTGCACGTGCCCATGGTGCTTCGTACACTGTGTCGAGTCCATTTCGACTCAACACACGTGCACGAGGCTGTGCCTATGCACAGTTCAGTCACCCACTGACACTTGGGTTAGACACTGTTTGGACACTTCGTGTCCACTCATGTGGACACGAATTGACAGCCTAGACACGTGTGCATGGTAGCTTCCATCTGTACTTTAATAATTTTGCTGTTTGATTGGGGTGTTGATTCGATTGGGGTTGAGAATGTGTCGAGCACATTATCTGATACTGTGCTATTCCAGGTTTCCAGAAATCAAGATGAGTTGAAATTGAGTTTTGTTTGGGATTCAATGATTATTTTAAATGTGCATATATGTAACCTGGGTTTTATGGGTGTTGGATTCTTTCAAGTGAACTTGGGGGTTCGACCAAATCTTGTTGACTGATACATGTTAGCTGTAGGCTTTTAATTTAATTCAAGGTAAATTCGAGATTTAGGATTTTAATTTTAGTTTGAATGTTGAATGGAACCTGGGATTTCAAATCTAGTTTCATATTTAAGTTTTGGGCTTGGTTTCAATGTACCACTGATTTCATGTTTCACTAAAGGGTTCTAATGGGTTGAATATTCTCGGTTTCAGTTTAAGGTATCTTGAATGTATTCTCAAGTTTTGTATACCTGTACCCCCCCTGAAATTCAGTTGAGATGGACACATGGGTAGATAGTTGTGAGGGCTGAGAGTATCAGGATTAGATTCTCAGGTTGAAGGATTAGGAGAAATCTGAAATCTGTAAATTATTCTCAGGCTTTGAGGTGAATGAAATGGAATTTATGAAGAGTGGATGGATGAAGGATTGAATGAATGTATAGTGGATTCATGAGTGAATTAAGAAATGAGTGCAAGAAGAAGTAGAAGGAAAGGAGCTGCAGCAGCAGCAGAAACAAAGGGTATCAGCAGCAGAAGCAGGGGGTTGCCACCCCCTTGGCAGCCCATATTGTCCCCCTCCCATTGATTGTTGTGTGTGAGGTTGAATATAGGCTTAGATGTATCAGTTATTGGTTCTATAAGTATCAGATATTCGATTTTATAGTGTATCATTTAGAGTTAGGGAGAGAGGGGTTAGTGTCATTGAGAATTTAGTTCTATGTATCACAATGAGTTGATCACACACATGCCTAGCACTGAAACACATTGACACCCACTCTTGACACTTGCACTCACTGGTTTCACCTTGACACAACACTGGGAACTCACCCAAGACCACACACACATGATGCACATAGCTGACATGTCCTTGTTGGTTCAGGTTGCATGTATGTGTTTGCACACATATATGATAGGCTAATGTTTACCTTGTGTATTGTTTTGGGTTATAGTTGAGAGCTTGCCTTAGCTCATTTGCCCTCTTGGTTCATTGTAACCATATATATGGTATATATGTGAAACTGTGTACATGTCTTTTAGGTGTATGAGATAAGGTTGGGGTTATACACAATATATATAATGTGATATATCTTAGGGTGTGATATGTTTTGGGTTAGGATATGTGATTAGTAAATGTGGGATTAAGGTTGATGATATACTTTAGAGAGGTATATTTGTGTTATGTCTTTATAGGTGTTATGGTATAGGAAGAATTGAGTAGATAGTTTGCCTTGACCTGGGTATCCCAATGGGCAAGTACATATAGTGTATTGAAGTATGATTCATAGGGTATTCATGTAGATAGTGTTGGTAAATCAAGTTTGATCAAATGGGTCATATTGACTAGAGTTGACCCA
This sequence comes from Iris pallida, assembly GCA_029216955.1. Taxonomy (NCBI): domain Eukaryota; kingdom Viridiplantae; phylum Streptophyta; class Magnoliopsida; order Asparagales; family Iridaceae; genus Iris; species Iris pallida. The sequence continues at coordinate 5,811,047 of JANAVB010030814.1, forward strand.
AAACCCTAGAATTAACCCAGGTTTAACCCAATAGTTCAAAATTGACTGGAGTTGACCAAAAGTCAACATTTAGTCTGGATATGACAAATTGACCTAGTTTGACCTAGACAGTTGACTTAGAGTTGACTTTGACCTAGATTGGCCTAGAAATCATGTAGATGCATCATAAACTCCATCTGTCTTATTTTAAACACATTATAACCTGTACTGTTCTATTTAGGACATTGTGACTCCGGTGCAGACATCTGACATTACACTACTCTTTTCAGAGTATCAGGCGAGTACATTCTCTGATAGTTCTCTCATTTATTTGCCAGTTACTGTATTTCAGTTCTATTTAGTTTTATGTGATTCTCTGATACCACACGTATGGATATTTCTGGATTCATGTATGCGACACACTCACCATATTATCTGGCCTCTATTACTGGAATCACTGGAATCATTCTGGAATCATTATATTTTGGCTGGACTCATCTCGATTCTCGTGTCAAATTCTGGATTCATTTGTTTACGGGGCGGGGAAATATTGAGTAAGACATGTAGACATACCCCAAATCTGGAATCTCCCTACTGGAATCTACTGGAAGCATAGCCATCTCTCGCCTGATCAGTGAGAGGTGTGCCTGATTACCCACAGCCGTTTACATGTCGATCTCGGTATTTTAAAACACACTATTAGATTAGCTGGACTCACCTGGATTCTTGATCACTACCTAGAATCATCTGGTACTAGATTCATCTTGTATTAGATTCATCTCGTACTGGATTTATAGCAGTTTACACTTATTTTACATTTACTGCCTGGACTTATCATGTTACTGTAGTTCAGCTAGATTTATTTACAGTCGTCATTGCCATCATTCTTCTCTTGTTTAGTTACTTTACTTTCCTTGTATCTTACTGTTTCTCTATACCATCACCTGTATATAAACTGCCATATTCATCAATAAAACTGTCTATAACTGCCCTATAGTTTCCTGTTATTTACTTGGATTTTCTTGATGAGTTGTACTCGTTCCTGTCCTGACTGGACCTGTTGAAAATTTTACAGATGATTGCCCTGAGGATACATGCCCTATATTTTACTGAGGAGATGGCTTAGCTACCTATGGCCCCGACACTCAGGAGTGTTCGGAGTTTAGTTAGTCTGTCTTGTTTTAGTTTTCCCATTTAGATCTGGAGTTGTATATAGAGATTTGAGACTTGAGATGTATTTGAGATTATTCAGATGTTGTTGTTATTTCAGTATTTATTTTTGTCTTCAAATTCTTAGTTACAATTCTGTGTTTCTTATCGTGCTTAGACTGTGATTGAGATACACCATATCTTATACTTGTCCTCCGTTCGGAGTTGATCATGATGAGTACATTATATACTGCATGAGTTGATGGTTAGTTAGAGACTTAGAACAGCGTTCTACCGCCAACACTGCGGCGTAGGCTGGGCGTTGTTACGTGCTCGTACCCTCACAGTGGGTGCGGGTCGTGACACGTTTTTAGTGGTGGCCCATGCAGGTCGAGAGTCGCATTAGTGCGATATCGTGGTAGTACGGCGACTTAGTTGTACTGCTGCGAGCCTGTGATAGGATTGAGAGATAGGCTTTAACGGAGAGGCGCTCAATCACAGTTAGGAAAAATTCTGCTTCAATTCATGCCATCTACATATCTTACTGATTGTCTTCTTTGAAATAAACTGTCCTCCTTTGATTTTATCGATTCCTGCTCAGTATTGACTTCCTTTTCGATCTGTCTTCAGGATGGTGGAGACACGATTACATCGCTCTGGTACAGTAGCCGCTGCAGAGGGGTCTGCCACCTCTCACCTTCAGCAGCCAGCCCCTAGTACCGCAGCCCCAGTCATGCCAGCTGGGGTGGATGTTTCAGCAGCTTTCGGAGATCCATCAGCTGGGGTGGGTGTTCCATCAGCTGGGAGGCAGAGTCCGGTGCTTCCCGAGATCCTTCCACCGCAGCAGCCTCCACCTGCGGGGATGGTAGATGCTGCTCATCTATTTTCTTTCGTGGAGAGGATTCTGGCGTCTCACCAACAGCAGCAGCAGCAGCAGACTGCTGATTATCGTCAGGGGATTGACGAGGCCCACCAGCTGGTTCGTGCTACAGTAGAGATGGTGATTGCTCAGGGGGAGCAGCAGCAGCCTCGTCGGAAGGAGAAGGATATACAGGACTTCCAGAAGATGCACCCCAGAGAGTTCCTGGGCACGGAGGGCATTCATTACGCAGACGACTGGATAGAGCATATCGAGGAGATATTCAGGCTAGCAGAGATACCAGATCGACTCCATATCGAGGCGGCAGGCAGTCAGATGCAGGACTTAGCCCGTGAGTGGTACCAGACAGATCCCAGGGTGGGAGTTGAGGGCCAGACTTGGGCCCAGTTCAAGGAACTGTTCAAGGAGCAGTTCTTTCCTGATGTGGCCTTGGGAGGCATAGAGGCACAGTTTGAGGGTCTGGTTCAGGGAACCCAGACGGTAGCTGAGTACGCTGGAGAGTTTTGTCGATTGGCCCGGTTCATAGACGACTTGACTGAGAAGACGAAGGCGAGGAAGTTCCGCCGAGGCTTGATTCGAGAGGTTCGGTCGCTGACTAAGAGCGACCGGAACGCTACCTTTGCAGAGATATTTTCTGGGGCTATGACAGCGGAGGACGATCTAGGGTTGAAGTTAAAGAGGGGTCGTGACTTCCAGAGTGGTAGCAGCAGCGGAGGCCAGACCAAGAGGCCTCATGTTCAGATTCAGCAAACCCGGGCACCAGTGATGGTTCAGCAGGTACAGCATCAGCATCGGGGTCAGGACCCGAAGACGATCAGTTGTTCCTACTGCAGGAAGTTGGGACACACCAGGGAGCAGTGTCGGAAGAGGCTGAGGGTTTGCTATTCCTGTGGGTCTGAAGCCCACCAGAAGATAGACTGTCCCTTTGCACCTCCTCTTGAGGGAGCTAGGCCACCTGTAGCTCAGCACCAGAGGGGTGGAGCTTTTGCGATGGCGTTCGAGGAGACCGACGCTGCAGGTGATGGGTTAGCAGGTTTGTCCTTCTCATTCTTCTTCCCACTTTCCTGTGTGATTCCATTAGTACCTGCCAGGATATTGTTTTGATTGCTAGATAGTGTAGCTACCCCGTTCGAGACTGTAAAATCACGACCAGTAGGATTGTGTTGCTTCGACCTTGATTTGCTGGGGGTTTGACCTAGGACGGGTGCAATCATCTTAATTTCGAGGACAAAATTTTTCTAAGGTGGGTAGGATTGTAACACCCAGTTTTCCAGATGAGGGTAATTTTGAAATTTTGTAATTATAACTATTATTATTGATATTTAATTCACATTAGGATTTTTAGTGATTTTTTAATAAATTTTAAACTATTTTAAAACTGGTTTAAGTCATGACTTGTGATTTTGATGTGCTGCTAGTGAAACCTGAGAGACTGCATGACCTAGAGCCTAACCATGTCATTAGCATGATTAATTATCATTTTTAGCCTAGGGGTATTTTGGTCATTTTGACTTATTTGAATTATTTGGTGATTTGTTGAATTGGTGAATTCTAGTTTGACTTTGACTTGTTGAGACCTAGTGGACTAGCCTAGAAGCTAACCCTAGCCATGGTGACCCTAGTCTAGGTTGAGTTAACCTATTTTAGTCATTAGAGAATAGGTTTAGAATGAGGGAATTTGGTTTATTGAATTTAAGTCATGGCTTATGCCTAAATGGTTTAATTGATCATGACTTAAGCCCATGGGCCATTTAGTGAACCCTAACCCTAATTAATGAACCTATGAGCAGCCACATAGGGATCCCCATCCTATTTAAACACTTGTTCATTAGGGCTTGCCTCTTTTTATCATTCCTACACTTGGAGAAAAGAAAGGTAAGTTTTCCCCTTCCAAAAAATCTCATTTTATTCATTTGATCTCCTTTTTCATCCTAGTCTTTTGCATTGGGTTCTAAATTGAGTTTATGGACTGTTGGTGGAGAGCCATTTCAGTTTTTGATCCATTTGGAGCTTTTGGCCATCAAGAGGAACACCCCCCATTTGGAGCTTTCTTGCAAATTTGCACCTATAGGTAAAACCCTTTAAATTTATTTAAAATTCAGTTTTCTTTGCATGTAGGGCTAGATATAGGAGTCACCTAGGTGTCCCTGAAATTTGGGTGAATTTCGTGTCCTTTTGGTGTCCGTATCGGACACGTGTCATGGTATGCATATAGATGTTCGATGAAATGTCACAAAGGGAATTTAATTGTTATTTTTGAAAAGTATTTGAATGGAAAAATTGTTTTATATGTGTTTATTGATTTCGTGTCCTACTGAGCACAATTCTGGACACGTTCGTGTCCAAAATTGGACACACACGCACGCACGGGACACCGCACAGGCCCCCGTGCAGTCCCCTGCTACCCGACACTCCTGTAGGACACGACACGATACTATTTGCCACGAAAACTTGTGGGCACATGCGGGCACTCACTAACAGGGCCCCCACAAAATTTCGTGGGTTCTCGTTGTCTGTGCACGAAGAAAACGAGGCTGCACTGTCTCGTGCCTGCTCGTGCACGCTGTGCGTGTCCCCTTTATTTCGGAGCTGACACAGGACACGATGCTCCACCAGGACACGTGGAAATTGGTGAGGAGATGGGTCCCATGTCTGACTCGACCCTCGCCAAGTTTCGTGGCACTTTGTTACGAGTCGAGGAAGTTCTCACGCTCGCATCGAATTGCCCTGACACGCGCACACACGATTTCAAGCCACTGATACGACTTCGAAACTCAGACACGACACAACTGGGACACGACTCAGGCACCCTAGGACCTAGCCCTATGACTCCTCTATCCCTGTGCACGTGTCCATGGTGTCTCGCACACTGTGTCGAGTCTATTTTGACTCAACACACGTGCACGAGGCTGTGCCTATGCACAGTTCAGTCACCTACTGACACTTGGGTTAGACACTGTTTGGACACTTCGTGTCCACTCATGTGGACATGAATTGACAGCCTAGACACGTGTGCATGGTAGCTTCCATCTGTACTTTAATAATTTTGCTGTTTGATTGGGGTGTTGATTCGATTGGGGTTGAGAATGTGTCGAGCACATTATCTGATACTGTGCTATTCCAGGTTTCCAGAAATCAAGATGAGTTGAAATTGAGTTTTGTTTGGGATTCAATGATTATTTTAAATATGCATATATGTAACCTGGGTTTTATGGGTGTTGGATTCTTTCAAGTGAACTTGGGGGTTCGACCAAATCTTGTTGACTGATACATGTTAGCTGTAGGCTTTTAATTTAATTCAAGGTAAATTCGAGATTTAGGATTTTAATTTTAGTTTGAATGTTGAATGGAACCTGGGATTTCAAATCTAGTTTCATATTTAAGTTTTGGGCTTGGTTTCAATGTACCACTGATTTCATGTTTCACTAAAGGGTTCTAATGGGTTGAATATTCTTGGTTTCAGTTTAAGGTATCTTGAATGTATTCTCAGGTTTTGTATACCTGTACCCCCCCTGAAATTCAGTTGAGATGGACACATGGGTAGATAGTTGTGAGGGCTGAGAGTATCAGGATTAGATTCTCAGGTTGAAGGATTAGGAGAAATCTGAAATCTGTAAATTATTCTCAGGCTTTGAGGTGAATGAAATGGAATTTATGAAGAGTGGATGGATGAAGGATTGAATGAATGTATAGTGGATTCATGAGTGAATTAAGAAATGAGTGCAAGAAGAAGTAGAAGGAAAGGAGCTGCAGCAGCAGCAGAAACAAAGGGTATCAGCAGCAGCAGCAGGGGGTTGCCACCCCCTTGGCAGCCCATATTGTCCCCCTCCCATTGATTGTTGTGTGTGAGGTTGAATATGGGCTTAGATGTATCAGTTATTGGTTCTATAAGTATCAGATATTCGATTTTATAGTGTATCATTTAGAGTTAGGGAGAGAGGGGTTAGTGTCATTGAGAATTTAGTTCTATGTATCACAATGAGTTGATCACACACATGCCTAGCACTGAAACACATTGACACCCACTCTTGACACTTGCACTCACTGGTTTCACCTTGACACAACACTGGGAACTCACCCAAGACCACACACACATGATGCACATAGCTGACATGTCCTTGTTGGTTCAGGTTGCATGTATGTGTTTGCACACATATATGATAGGCTAATGTTTACCTTGTGTATTGTTTTGGGTTATAGTTGAGAGCTTGCCTTAGCTCATTTGCCCTCTTGGTTCATTGTAACCATATATATGGTATATATGTGAAACTGTGTACATGTCTTTTAGGTGTATGAGATAAGGTTGGGGTTATACACAATATATATAATGTGATATATCTTAGGGTGTGATATGTTTTGGGTTAGGATATGTGATTAGTAAATGTGGGATTAAGGTTGATGATATACTTTAGAGAGGTATATTTGTGTTATGTCTTTATAGGTGTTATGGTATAGGAAGAATTGAGTAGATAGTTTGCCTTGACCTGGGTATCCCAATGGGCAAGTACATATAGTGTATTGAAGTATGATTCATAGGGTATTCATGTAGATAGTGTTGGTAAATCAAGTTTGATCAAATGGGTCATATTGACTAGAGTTGACCCAAAACCCTAGAATTAACCCAGGTTTAACCCAATAGTTCAAAATTGACTGGAGTTGACCAAAAGTCAACATTTAGTCTGGATATGACAAATTGACCTAGTTTGACCTAGACAGTTGACTTAGAGTTGACTTTGACCTAGATTGGCCTAGAAATCATGTAGATGCATCATAAACTCCATCTGTATTATTTTAAACACATTATAACCTGTACTGTTCTATTTAGGACATTGTGACTCCGGTGCAGACATCTGACATTACACTACTCTTTTCAGAGTATCAGGCGAGTACATTCTCTGATAGTTCTCTCATTTATTTGCCAGTTACTGTATTTCAGTTCTATTTAGTTTTATGTGATTCTCTGATACCACACGTATGGATATTTCTGGATTCATGTATGCGACACACTCACCATATTATCTGGCCTCTATTACTGGAATCACTGGAATCATTCTGGAATCTATTTCTGGAATCATTATATTTTGGCTGGACTCATCTCGATTCTCGTGTCGAATTCTGGATTCATTTGTTTACGGGGCGAGGAAATATTGAGTAAGACATGTAGACATACCCCAAATCTGGAATCTCCCTACTGGAATCTACTGGAAGCATAGCCATCTCTCGCCTGATCAGTGAGAGGTGTGCCTGATTACCCACAGCCGTTTACATGTCGATCTCGGTATTTTAAAACACACTATTAGATTAGCTGGACTCACCTGGATTCTTGATCACTACCTAGAATCATCTGGTACTGGATTCATCTTGTATTAGATTCATCTCGTACTGGATTTATAGCAGTTTACACTTGTTTTACATTTACTGCCTGGACTTATCATGTTACTGTAGTTCAGCTAGATTTATTTACAGTCGTCATTGCCATCATTCTTCTCTTGTTTAGTTACTTTACTTTCCTTGTATCTTACTGTTTCTCTATACCATCACCTGTATATAAACTGCCATATTCATCAATAAAACTGTCTATAACTGCCCTATAGTTCCCTGTCATTTACTTGGGTTTTCTTGATAAGTTGTACTCGTTCCTGTCCTGACTGGACCTGTTGAAAATTTTACAGATGATTGCCCTGAGGATACATGCCCTACATTTTACTGAGGAGATGGCTTAGCTACCTATGGCCCCGACACTCAAGAGTGTTCGGAGTTTAGTTAGTCTGTCTTGTTTTAGTTTTCCCATTTAGATCTGGAGTTGTATATAGAGATTTGAGACTTGAGATGTATTTGAGATTATTCAGATGTTGTTGTTATTTCAGTATTTATTTTTGTCTTCAAATTCTTAGTTACAATTCTGTGTTTCTTATCGTGCTTAGACTGTGATTGAGATACACCATATCTTATACTTGTCCTCCGTTCGGAGTTGATCTTGATGAGTACATTATATACTGCATGAGTTGATGGTTAGTTAGAGACTTAGAACAGCGTTCTACCGCCAACACTGCGGCGTAGGCTGGGCGTTGTTACGTGCTCGTACCCTCACAGTGGGTGCGGGTCGTGACATCCATTTATCGAGTTTGTTCATGACTTATGCTATTGAGCGCGCTCACTAACATATTGTCTAATCAGAACCAGTGCATGATGGTCTGATCAACCGAGTGCACTTTGGTACGCCTTTGTCTATTATTCTACGTGGACGAAACAAAATTAAACTTGTCCTCTAAAAATTCCATCCACGACTGCCTTGACAATTCTTTTGAAATTCTTCGATCGCCTTTGAATCACGTATTCGTATTCGATAACGCCTCCATCGAACTCTATATTGCTTTCGCCTTCACCAATTTTCGAAGGACGAAGGCGTTATACTTGAAATTCCTCTAGCTGTCCTATCATTTATGACCATTACCACTCGAGGTTGCTATATCTTCATCCCAAACTACTCGGCCCTATCAAGACCCTCTAATCGCTTAATTTAAGTGAATCTATTTCGTTCTCTTAATCGTGACCCTCATTCATTACCCGTGACCATACCGTATTATTTTTCTATGATCTAGATCGTAAATTCCTACGACATGATTCGTTATAGGTTGTTTCCCATCGATACCCCCTTGTGTCTTCTCACCCCCTACGAATTCTTAATTTCGAGGACGAAATTCTTTTAAGTTGGGTAGGATGTAAAACCACTAAAAATTTTACTATTTTTTTTATTAAATTTAGTACTGATTTAAAATTTTTGTAATATACGTCGCGTAGTCGTATTATACGTCGCGCACGACCTTTTATTTCTTTTTCGAATTTGCTCGACGAGTGCGAATATGTGCGAGCGTACATATTTTAGAAAAATAATTTTTCTATTTTATTACACTTTCAAAATATTATATAGAATTATTATTCTTGCTATAAAAAGTCTATTGTTTTTAGCAGTTATTAATAATAAATAATATTCTTCGTGCAAAAATATTTATTTCATAAATATTTTATTAAGTTTATTTTTAAATAATAAGGTATTTTCGAAATTATTATAATAGTATTTTTGGAAAACATATTTTCGAAATATTTGTGACGATTTAAATTTTTATTTGATTCCATGGATACATTTAAATAGTAAACCAATAACTATGTTTGAAACTGATTTGATTTTTTTAAACTAAAAGGATTTAATTAGATTTAATTGGATTTGGATTTGGATTGTTTTAAAAGTTATTTGAATTAAAAGAAATTATCTATTATTGGGTTTAATTTACTCCTACTCCTTATCGAATTGGGAATTCCCACGTCCTATAAATAGGCAGGTACTCCTCCAATTCATTATTCATCCACAACAAATTTCCTCCACAAATCTACGTGTATCGTGTCTATGTCCACCCAATATCTTATTCCATTATTTATACACATACATTTATTTCTACGTGTCGACAACCCCGACACGATATATCAAATTCCAAATCCTAAACCTAGTTACTGCTTCGTCCTCCACGTGTCCCGTCCAGCCACCCGTCACCACCTTCAGCCCCCGCCACCAACGGCCTCACCCTGTCGTCCTCCGGTCAACCCCATTCCTCCTCACCATCCACAACACGACCACCACGCCCGTCGCCAACATCGGAGCACACCAGCGCTCGTCTCCTCCCAGACAACCGACCCTAACCCGGCCAACCATCACAATCGTAACCACCACTGCCACCACGGCCAATGGCCGGATCGACCAAAACCACCGCAGCCCAAACACCCAAAAACCACCGGCAAAACAAAAACCAAAGAGAAACCCTACAAACCGTACCTGTCGCGCACCGAGCTAGCCCAGCGCCGGCGAACGCCGAAACCCGACCGTCGCGTGCGCCATTTCCCGGAGCACAGCGCCCCTCCGCCGGATCCACGATCCCGTCCGCCGTTCACCGCAGCGCCTCCTCGGCCTCGTGAGCCGGCGAGCCCGCCTCCAACCTTGCCGGCCGAGTCCCCAAACCCCCGCACCGCCTACCTCCTCCCAGATCCGCCGCGACAGCCCCGCCGACTTCTTCCGACCCTCTCCGACCTATTCCGCTCATCGACCGCCCCTTCCGCCGGATCAGAGCCACTCCTTCTTCCTCAGCCTCGCCGAGACCCCGGCCGCGTCACCGTGAGCACCCGACTTCCCGTGCCGCGTTTCTCTGCCGCCGGCGACTCCGACTCCCCGAAACCCTCTCCTCTCAGCCTCCCGATCCTTTCCCGTCCATCTTCCCGCCGCTGCGAGGCAGTACCCCCGTCGAGACCGACGAACTCCAGCCTCTCTCTCTCACTTTTTCCTCTCTCTCTCTCCCTCTCTTCCAGAAGTCAATGGAAGAGCAGCAGCTGCTGTATTTATTTCCAAAAATTGTTTTTACTTCTTTCGAATGGGCTGTTGAGTTCTCCTCTTACGAGGAGAACCACATGGCTCTTTTATCTGTTTTGATTATTATAATTATAATTATTATTATTATTATTATTATTTCATTATTATTATTATTGATATTATTATTATTATTATTATTATTATTATTATTATTATTATTATTATTATTATTATTATTATTATTATTATTATTTATTTATTTATTTATTTATTTATTTTGTTTTGCGGTTACTTATTATTATTATTGGTTTATCATCATTATTATTATTATTATTATAAAATAACATAACAACAACTTTAACTGTTGTTGTTTCGATTTCCTTAAATTTTGTTATTTATTTTATGATTTTCTTTATTCTATTTAAGTTGTGTTAATAATTGTTTAATTTTATCTAAAGATCAATGTATACCAGTACATGTATATGGTTATTCTACAATTAGTATTTTAACTTTACTAGTATTAATTTTGCTATTAGTATATATACAGTAAAATATATCTAAACACCATTATTGTTTTACAATATATATATATATATATATATATATATATATATATATATATATATATATATATATATATATATATATATATATATATATATATATATATATAAGCAAAGTTGTTTTCACCACAGAGATGATTTCACTATATTTTCAAGTATTTAGCCTAAAAATATTGTGATCAAATCAAAAGCAGTTTCTAAATTTCATATCTACTTTCAAGTATTTATATAAAATATTTTTTGTAAGTTGCAATTTTGACTTAAAACGATTTACTACTTATTAAATATTTTGGGATATTTTTTTACAAGGATTATAAATGGTTTTCTAAAAACGTATATATTTTAATTATCTAATTTTTCCTCGACTATCTTTCCGTCCATGACTAAAGCCTATTATTCATGTTCCCTCACCAATTCAAGCCTACCTTATGTCCACCCTAACCAATTCGACCCTTCTGGACCCAATGGAACTGTCCGTGCCACCACCCGAGGTCACCTTGTGTAGTTGTTACACCAAAGTCGCAGTTCATGCCACCATGATTATCGCAGCACACCAGGCGTCCTACCAGGCAAGACACCTTGTCATTTGCTGTTTATTTATTTTAGCTCATATTTCATGCATTATTTATTTTCTTTATGCAAAATAAACTGTGATACATGGCATAACCTGTTAGAACTTTCTGTTTATTTATATTCTGCTATGTATTATTTTTCTTACATATTAAACCTAGATTTAAGGGACCACATTTGTGTGTTGCATTCATGGCCTTGACACGATGTACCACGATGTTGTGTGTCGCATGTAGAATACAGAAGTGCATGATTGGCTGGCCACAAGTACATACAAGCCGTGCGATAGGAATAATTGCTAATAGAGGTTGCATGCTAGTTTGACTTAGCGGTTATAGAGTTAGCATTGGGCGGGAAGAACATGATTGGAAGTTGACTACCACCCTATCTATCGTAGACTCGCTCGCTACTGAGGAACGATAGGTAGACTATATGCTATAGACTCGCTCGATACTGAGGAATAGTATATGGTGTTGTGACTCGCTACTGAGGTACTGTATTGGTATTTTCTTGACTTGACCGGGTAGTCATGCGACCATGAATTGTTCTTAAAACTGCATTCACCTAGATTTGGTTAGGCACCCTTATCCGTTAGGTATGAGTACCTTTGGTTTGGGTACTTGTATCTGACCGTGGCTTGGAACAATAACTTGTCGCGGATTAGTTCGTCACATCTTGTCCTTGTTTGGTTGTAGGTGTGGCTTACTACTTCGATGAGAAGGTATTGAACCTTGTTGGGGTCCGGATACCATATTGGATTCATATCATGGAACGATACGTCACCGTGAATTAGTTTACCATCTCATGTCCTTGTTTGGTTGGGGGAATGGTACGCTCGTTCAGTAGGTGCGTATTGAACCATGTTATAATTCGATTGACTTATTTATTTGAGCAATATTTATTCAGTTTATATGGCATGATATTATGTGTCTTGTTACGTCCCTCTGAGGACCTGGTTATCTCTCCAGGTGTGTGCTATTGTCTTTCGCAGGTGCTTTAGCTCTAGCCGTGATCATTGCTATTTCTTCGAGGATGATTGCATTTGGATCGTCTTCGCTTCGCTCGCCAAAAATCATTTATTCTCTCATGTATTTTTCCTTTACTTGTTGGTAGTGGATTTGTCTCCGCCCAACATATTGTATCAAGACAATTCATTATCATTTTATGATATCTTTTATTCATTTATTTTGTGTGGATGAGATTAGTATGATTCTACTGCATTTTACAGCTTATGTATTTATACGAGACTTCCATATATTGGAGTATACTTCGTATGAATACAGCTGGCATGTCTACGTTCCTAGTCCTACGTATTTTGGGACTGGGACATTACAGTGAGTGTCTATCAGAGTTTCCGTACGACGAAATCACAGTTGTCGTAGACGACAGAGAAGAGGGAGCAGGAAGTGAGAGTGGGGTGCTCCAGCCAGCAGGAGAGTGCATGATTCGAGTCCTGAACGATGTCGAATTTGCATTCGACCGTGAAGAGGATCCATATGTCATGGCACCCGGCTACCGCGGACTGGAAGTCGAGTTGAAGTTGGATGGATTTGAGCTTTCTCTGGGGGATTTTGGATTCGATGATCACAAAAATGTCGATCCGGTAGGTTTTCTTAAGGCTCATTAATCTCCTCAAGGTCGGTTTATTGGCCAGCCCTCTAACATTCTAGGAGAGGATGTTAAGCATTGGGATGGTTACGGGGAGGGTGCGCATTGAGCTTGGTGGCTGACCTAGTGGTCATGGCCGTGGGCTATTGGGAGTGTTTGTTCTTCTTGCAGTGGGGGATTTTATGAGCCGTCGGGGTCGCGGCTGTAGGGTCATCCGGTGCAGCTTTCAGTGTCTCTGCTTCGGTGACTCCCTGAACTGAGTTGTTCCCTTTCTTCTCCGGCGGGGGGGCCTCGTCCATCTCAGCCTCTGCCAGCGTACAGAGGGGGTTGCTGGGGTCCAGGAAGCCGGCTTATATGGCTTGTTGGAGCCTATCTGCTGGAGTGAGGCCAGCGATAGCGTGGACGCTCGTGAGGTTAACTCCAGCACAGAGGGGGGAGGTGGAAATATCAGTTAGGGAAGGGTCTAGGATCAAAGCCAGCTGGTTGTTCCCTTCTTTCGTCGTTGGGCCACCGCAACATGGATGCTCCCTTGCGGGCCTGACACCATCAGCGGGAGGGTAGCTCGTCTGGACGAGTTCGGTAGGGAAGGGTACTAGTGTAGGAACGATATAGTAAAGCGTAATACTCTAGAGGGGGGGTGAATAGAGTTGGCAGCGGAATAATGCTAATTAAAAAATGTTAGCAACACAATCACAGTATATAATCACAGTTGAAATAATGTAAAGGCAGAGTTCAGAAAGCAAACGCAAAGACAGCGATGTATACTGGTATCCCTCTGTTGAGGACTAATCCAGTCGGTAGAACTCTTACTACCAGTTGAATCCACTATAGGAAAAACCGCAAGTTTTCTTACGAAGTCCTTGCAACTTCTACAACGCGAGCTTTGATACGAAGAACTCGTCCAACTTCAAATGTGAAGAGGTATTCTTCAATCAAGCCTTCGGATTACAATCTCTCAGAAACTTCTAGACCGTACCGCACTGGCAAATCGACTAGAGGATTGTAACTGGCTTGGGATCTGAAAATAAAAGCTCTAGAAAACTCTTTGGAAGGCAGAAAGCTTTTTAGATAGAGAGAAGATTGAAAGTGAATGAGTGAATTGAAATGATCGAAATCCATCTCTATTTATAGGAATTCCAAAGGGAGAACTCTGTCAGAATTCGGGCAGAACTCGATGAGCAAATCTCGGTCAAATCCGCAACTGCAGGAGGACCAAGTTCCAGAGAATTCAAAAATCAAACGGCCACCAACCGAACTCTGGCCGAACTCTGGCCGAACTCTGGCCGAGTTCTGTCAGGGTTAGGTTAGGGTTTTAAAATAGATTTTTGGTAATTTTTGAAAACCTTTTTGAAAACCTTTTTGTAAACATTTTGATAGGTCATTTTAAAAACATTTTGAACTATTTTGGGGATAGCCTATTTGCCAGTACGACTCGGTGTACAACGTATTCCTAGACTCGAATAAAGTGAAAAATTATATTGCATAGGAAGTACAGACTCAAGTAGGCAAACAGATCTTCAGTCTTGAACGGAGTGAATATCCAATCTTGCTTATGTCCAAGAAGCTGAGATGTCCCAACAAGCTTCGTATATCCAGACAGAGTTTTGATCAATTATTAAAATCAGGTTGACCATATGACCAATGGGCCAACAATCTCTCCCATTTTGATAATTGACAAACTATGAATGATATAACATTAAGCTTGTTCAAAAAAATCAAAAAAGTAGAAATTGTTCATAACCTGTATTTAACTCAAAAAAAAATGTTAGATCATTTTTAATTTTCTCCCCCTTTGTCACTTAGCAAAATAATTGCACAAGAGAAGGCTCCCCCGCATTAAATGCAGAAGACTCCCCCGCAATCAATGCATAAGTAACAAATAGCGAGAAAACAAATAAAAGAAATATAGAATAAGAATTAGAGATATAGCATCACAGGCATGTAATGTTTCTACAAATTATCATCACAGGCATGTATTGCTTCAAAAACATAAAAAAATCTCAGGCATGCTATTTCACAGGCAGTTTAAAATGGAGAAGCAGTATAAAGAGATAGTGCTTAAACAAAATGCTGAAATAAACTGAGATGTCATAAATGAAACATCATAAACATGTCCATGAAGATAAAAAGTACTGATAGCAAACTACAAAGTACTGTTAAAAAGTAAATGATAAAAACTTGGAATGTCGGAGCATTTCCAAGTATACAATAGAATATCACAAATAATCAAATCAGATCTCATCATCACTATCCTCATCAATATCATCAGCAGCGTGGCCAGCATGAACGGAAGTACCAGCACCAGAAGTACCAGCGCCAGTAGGATGAGTAGGGGCGCCAGCATAGAACTCACCAACGTAATCTCGAGGTGCACGATACCAGTCATAGGCGTTACCTGGCTGGAAGTAGGCATGAACAGCCTCATCCTCACAGCGGTAACCCGAAAAAGCTGGATCTCGAGGGATGGAACCGGCTGAATAACCAGTCTGAACGAACCGAAGATCAGCCAAGGAGTTTGCCATCGCCTGATAACGGGTGACATCGCGGAACTCACGCTCGCGAGCCATGTCCATCATCTAGACGTGCAAAGCTGAAATATGCTGATGTATGCCCTCAAAAGTCATGGCATACGGCTGATGTGGTAAAGATGGTGCAGTAGGAGGAGCAGGAGGTAGAGCTGAAGCAGTCCGGCTGCGACGAGAAAGTTGGAGCAACTTGGGCTCAGAGTCCTGAGTACAAGTCGATAGATCGATCTCGAATCGCTGAAAGATACGAGGGAGAATCATCGCGTAAGAGAGATTTCGATTTCTAGCACGACAACGTCCCATCATCTGAATAATAGTCTTAGGGGCGGAAAAAGGAATCCCCTTGATAAGATGGTACAAGGCGGACAGCTCAAGCGAAGTCACATCATCCTTGGAAGTAGATTTTGGAAGAAGAGTAGAGTAGATGATGCGATGCAATTCGTAGTTAAACAAGTTCAGGTTGTTAGCCTTGAACTTTCCAGAACGTACTCTGTCAGGTGCACAGAGTTCCGTTTTGAAACTCGTGAGTGTAGTGCCTTCGGGGAAATCGAATTCCGTGATATCAACTAGCGATTCACCTTCATTGGGAATACCAAGAATCTCCGCTAGGAGGACATCATCGAACTCAATGTCTATGCCTCCAACACGTGTGCTCACGTCAAAAGTGTTAACTACGAGATTGCAATAGAACAATCTAAGAGCATTAGTAGCTATTGGGAAGCACAGTTTAACAAGTAAGTGTAACCCTAATGCCTAAAATAAGTGACGATGATCAGGGAATACCGTCCATTTAACCGGAGCACCGCTACATATGGATCGGGTGGAAAAGTCACCGTACCATAATAAAGCTTGATCGAGGGTTTGAAAGAAGAACCCATCGAAAGCGTCGTCGCTCTTTTGGACCGGCGAAAACAAAGAATCCGTGTGAGGATTCGAAGAGGACCCTTCCTCACTAGGAGTGGTCTTCTTCCTCTTAGACGGATTAAATCTAGGTGCCATTGAAATAAAAAGCACTAATTTGAAAGGTGGAGAGAGAGGGAGTTATACCTCACGAAAATTGGATATGTTGTAGAGAAGAACGATTTCCGCACGATTCCAAAATTTGGAAGGATTTCACCAAGTAGATAGAAAGCAATGGGTTGGTGAATACCTAGGGTTTGGAGGAGTTTCGGGCGGCTGGAGCTGCTGTTTGAAAGTTTGGAAGCAATGGAAGAGAAGAAGCTCTCGGGTTCTGTATATATACACATACACCCTCAACCGAACTCGGGCCGAATTCGGTCAGAGCTCTGGCCGAATTCGCCTAGGGTTCTTTCAGGTTGATTTTTGCTACTTCTTTTTCATTGACTCGTTGCAAATATTTAATTCAAAGATTAGTTATTTTAGTATTCAAATAACATAATTAATAATATTTTATGAATTAAATGTCATTATACAGTGACTGTCTTAGATTAGCTGTAGGAGTACTGTCCCAACTGGCGGAGGTTCACCGGGAAACTCTTAAGTACCGCTTCGCTTCAACCGTAGTTGTGGTGACAGACAGACTCTTTATTAGCTTGTCTCTAACACAGTTTTTGCATAATAATATATAATCATAAGATAAAATCAATTAATATTATTGACGTCCAAAATTCCTAATTTTCGACGTAAATAATTGAAACGATCTTTCGCTAGAGGTTTAGTGAAGATGTCAGCTAATTGATTTTCAGTATCTATGTACACAAGGTTTATATCTCCATTTTGATGATGATCTCTAAGAAAATGATGTCTAATCTCGATATGTTTAGTACGAGAATGACATACAGGATTCTTAGTCAAATTAATGGTGCTCGTGTTATCACAGAAAATGGGAATATGTGTGAAAAAAAAAATCAAAGTCTTCTAGGGTTTGTTTCATCCACAAAATCTGAGCGCAACAACGTCCTGCGACGATATACTCAGCCTCTGTTGTTGATAAGGCTACAGAATTTTGCTTTTTACTAAACCAAGAGACTAGAGCCTTGCCTAAAAAATGACATGTACCGCTAGTACTTTTTCTATCAACCTTGCATCCAGCAAAATCTGCATCCGAATAACCAATAAGGTCAAAGGATTTAGTTTTGGGATACCACAAGCCGACAGAAGAAGTGCCCTTAAGGTATCGGAAGATACGCTTAACTGCGGTCAGATGTGATTCCTTTGGGTTAGCTTGAAAACGTGCACACAGGCAAACACTAAAAATTATATCTGGACGACTAGCAGTTAAGTAAAGTAAACTACCAATCATACCTCGATACTTACGTGTGTCGACTGGCTTGCCTTGTTCGTCAGAATCAAGCTTTGTTGAAGTTGCCATCGGAGTGCCAATAGGTTTGACATTGTCCAGATCGAACTTCTTTAGCAAATCTTTTGTGTACTTGGCTTGATTAATGAACGTCCCATTGTCGGTTTGTTTGATTTGCAATCCGAGAAAGAACTTCAGCTCTCCCATCATGCTCATCTCAAACTCATTCTGTATACACTTAGAAAATTCTTGACAAAGAGATTCATCAGTGGATCCAAATATGATATCATCAACATAGATTTGAATTAAAAGCAGCTTGCCATTAAAAGATTTAATAAAAAGTGTAGTGTCAACCTTTCCTTTTGAAAAACTGTTGTCAAGTAGAAAAGAGCTTAGACGGTCATACCAAGCACGAGGGGCTTGTTTCAAACCATATAAGGCTTTCTTCAACTTGAAAACATAGTCAGGATTTTTGAAATCCGTGAAACCCGGAGGTTGTGCTACAAAAACTTCTTCTTTTATAAAGCCATTTAGAAAAGCACTTTTTACATCCATTTGAAAAAGTTTGAAATCATGAAAACATGCAAATGCACATAACATTCGAATGGATTCTAATCTCGCAACTGGGGCATAAGTCTCATCGTAGTCGATACCCTCTTCTTGATTGTATCCTTGAGCTACGAGTCGAGCCTTGTTACGAGTTACTAAACCATCCTCATTTAGTTTGTTTCGGAATACCCAACGGGTGCCAATGACCGGATGATCAATAGGCTTGGGAACAAGTTCCCAAACTTGATTCCGTTCGAATTGGTTCAATTCCTCTTGCATGGCATCTATCCAGAAACTATCACTACATGCTTCATCAATAGATTTAGGTTCTAGCTGTGAAATAAATGCAACACTAGAAACAATATCTCTACTGGATGATCGAGTACTTACTCCTTTGGTAATGTCACCAATTACCAAATCTTATGGATGATCAGTTATGAATTTTAACCTCTTCGGTAGACTCTGTAGGTAGCTGGTTCCTGGATCTCCTCTAGGGGGTTCAGCTAGTGCAGAGCTTGGTTCAGGTTCAGCTGATGTTGAACTTGATGTAGGCAGATCTTCATCACTATCATCGTGAGTCATTTGGTTCATTTCATCAAAAGTGACATTGATTGATTCTTCGATGATCATGGTACGTTTGTTGAAGACTCTGTACCCTTTGCTCTTGGCCGCATAACCTAGAAATATACCTTCATCGGCCTTTTCGTCAAACTTTCCCAAGTTGTCTTTAGTATTAAGAATAAAGCACATACAGCCAAAAATCTTAAAGTATGAAACTGAAGGAATTCTATCAAACCATAACTCAAATGGAGTCTTCCTCGATTTGGGTCGAATTAGAACTCTATTGAGCACAAAGCAAGCTGTATTGACAGCTTCAGCCCAGAAGTATTTGGGTAGGCTAAATTGATTTAACATCACTCTGGCCATTTCGGTTAGAGTTCTGTTCTTACGTTCCACAACTCCATTTTGTTGTGGAGTTCTAGGGCAGGAGAACTCATGTATGAAACCGTGTGTGTCACAAAATTGTTCGAAATCAGCATTCTCGAATTCGCCTCCATGATCACTTCTAATTCGAGTGATCATGTAACCTTTTTCATTTTGTACTTTCTTGCAAAAGGCAACAAATTCGGATAATGCGTCATTCTTGCGTGTCAAGAAATATACCCACGTGTATCTAGAAAAATCATCTACAATAACAAATGCATATAATTTACCTCCGAGGCTAGCAACTCTGCTAGGACCGAATAAATCCATGTGTAGCAATTGTAGAGGTCTAGTAGTACATACTGCGTTTACAGACTTGAATGTGGATCTGGTAGCCTTGTTCTTTTCACATTGGCTGCATACCGAATCCTTCTTGAATGTTATGTCTGGTAAACCACGTACTAACTTCTTTGTGGATAATCTTGAAATTGTATCCATGTTTGCATGACCGAGTCTCATGTGCCATAGATGACTCTCATCACTTTTGGCCATTAAGCATCTACCTGAAATGTTAGCTTCTTCCAGCAAATAGAAAACATATATATTGTCTTCCCTGATTCCTTCAAAGATAGTACTACCAGTTGAGCTATCAACTATAGTACATTTGTCTTTGCCAAAGTTGATCCCATAACCATGATCAGCTAGATGACTTATGCTGAGCAGATTATGTTTCAACTCGGTAACCAGACAGACATCTTTAATCACGGGATAGGGAGACTTACCAACATCATCGATACCAATAATATACCCTTTCAAATTATTACCGAAGGAAACATAACCCTCCTTCTTCTTCTTCGACAGTGTTGCAAATAGGATAGCGTCACCGGTCATATGCCGTGAGCAACCGCTGTCGAGGATCCATTTGCTTCTAGCATGTGAAGGGTGTTCCACCTACAAAACAGTTTGCAGATGAAACCTTTGGTACCCATTTCTTGTAGGGTCCTGAATTGTTAGCTTTAGGTATCCAAGCATAAACATTTAAATCTACAAGCTTTCTCATTCTACATGCAGATGATATATGACCAATGAGGCCACAATAATGACATTGTGCATGTCGAGTGTTGAAAGCTGAGTGGTGTACATGGTTGGTAGGTTTGGGTTTTCTAGTATAGAAGAATGCATACCTATGATCATGTTTGGGCTTAACCTTTTGGGGTAAAGGTTTTATATGGTTTGGTCTGACAGTGTTTGGCTTGGGAATGTTCCGAATTCTCGGTAAGTGACACGTGTTAGGATAGGAAGCAGCAGGCTCAGGCTGTTTTCCTAACCTAATTTCCAACCTTTTGGAAGTGTCATATAACTTAGTATAATCAGAAGTGAGTGATTCCATTCTGATTTGTGCAGATTGAAGACTTTTCTTTTCTCTAGAAAGATCTCTCAATTGGTCTATAATCTTGTCTTTCTCTTCGGATGACTGTTTAGTCTCGTGTAATAAGAGCTTTATAGAGGAAAGCTCACCAGACTCACTAACATTAGCTCTAACCTCAGCTAGTAGGTCGGTAAGTCTTCCTATTTCTCTTTTGTACTCTTTGAGTACCTTCTTAGTGGTCTGATATTTACTACGCAGTTTCCTGTAGTCAAGCATCAGGTCACTGAAGGCATCTCCTAATTGCTCAAAGGTGAAGTCATCATATGTTTCTACAGGTTAAGTAGGTACCTGATCGATTGCCATGAAGCAGATGTTTGCAGCGTCCTCTGAATGTTCATCTTCTGAGTCGCTAGCTTCACTCTCATGCCATATGCTGGTGTTGGCATATTTCTGAGACGTTGATCTTTTCAGGTTGCCTTTTTCATACCTGTTGTTCTTCTTGCTCGATGATGAGTTGATGGGACAGTCCTTCTTCATATGTCCCTTCTTCTTACAGCCATAGCAGACAGCATCTTCTTGATACCAGTTGTTGCTGTTGTTCTCTTTGACTTTCTTCTCATGTCTCATGAATCTTTTGAACTTCCTTGCTAGGAGAGCTTGATCTTCAGCATCAGATCCACTGCTGTCTGAGTTATCTTCAGCAGCTTTTCTGTGCTGAGCCTTGAGGGCGATAGTCTTCTCCTTTGGAGCAGGCTCTTCAAAATCTTGTAGCTCCAGTTCATGAGTGAGTAGATTACCCATGAGTACTTCAAGTGACATTGTGGTGAGGTCGTTTCCTTCAATGATAGCTGTAGCCTTTGGAATCCAGTTCTTGGTGAGAGCTCGTAGGAGTTTGCGAATCTTTTCGTGGTTACTGTAATCTTTGCCTAAGGAGGACAAAGGGTTTACAATATCCAAGAACCTCTCGAACATTTGTGTGACTGTTTCATTTGGCTTCATTTTGAACGCCTCGTACTCTTGAGTAAGTCTGCTGACTTTTGACTCCTTGACTTGAGTCGTGCCTTCATGTGTAACTTCGAGAAGCTTCCACACACCATTTGCCGTTGTGCATGTAGATACCCTGTTAAATTCTGTTCTGTCTAAGGCACAAAAAAGAGCATTAATGGCACGTGCGTCAAGACTGGCCTTTTTCTTTTCTTCCTCTGTATAACTACTTTGGGGTTTTTCAACCAAAACTCCCTCGACATTTATACGAGGTGGCTTCTGATAGCCATCAAGAACAATAGCCCATAAGTCAAAATCAAAAGATTTCAAGAAGAAACTCATCTGTGTCTTCCAATAAGTATAGTTAGTACCATCAAATAGTGGGGGTCTGTTTGTGGCCTGACCTTCACTTGTAAATTTCATAGTAGCCATATGATGTGCTGTGATCTAATAAATAATGAATAAATAATAGCACTGTTACCTCGCTTTACCTGTAACACCCGCTCTGATACCAATTGTAGAAACGATATAGTAAAGCGTAATACTCTAGAGGGGGGGGGTGAATAGAGTTGGCAGCGGAATAATGCTAATTAAAAATGTTAGCAACACAATCACAGTATATAATCACAGTTGAAATAATGTAAAGGCAGAGTTCAGAAAGCAAACGCAAAGACAGCGATGTATACTGGTATCCCTCTGTTGAGGACTAATCCAGTCGGTAGAACTCTTGCTACCAGTTGAATCCACTATAGGAAAAACCGTAAGTTTTCTTACGAAGTCCTTGCAACTTCTACAACACGAGCTTTGATACGAAGAACTCGTCCAACTTCAAATGTGAAGAGGTATTCTTCAATCAAGCCTTCTGATTACAATCTCTCAGAAACTTCTAGACCGTACCGCACTGGCAAATCGACTAGAGGATTGTAACTGGCTTGGAATCTGAAAATGAAAGCTCTAGAAAACTCTTTGGAAGGCAGAAAGCTTTTTAGATAGAGAGAAGATTGAAAGTGAATGAGTGAATTGAAATGATCGAAATCCATCTCTATTTATAGGAATTCCAAAGGGAGAACTCTGTCAGAATTCGGGCAGAATTCGGGCAGAACTCGATGAGCAAATCTCGGTCAAATCCGCAACTGCAGGAGGACCAAGTTCCAGAGAATTCAAAAATCAAACGGCCACCAACCGAACTCTGGCCGAACTCTGGCCGAACTCTGGCCGAGTTCTGTCAGGGTTAGGTTAGGGTTTTAAAATAGATTTTTGGTGATTTTTGAAAACCTTTTTGAAAACCTTTTTGTAAACATTTTGATAGGTCATTTTAAAAACATTTTGAACTATTTTGGGGATAGCCTATTTGCCAGTACGACTCGGTATACAACGTATTCCTAGACTCAAATAAAGTGAAAAATTACATTGCATAGGAAGTACAGACTCAAGTAGGCAAACAGATCTTCAGTCTTGAACGGAGTGAATATCCAATCTTGCTTATGTCCAAGAAGCTGAGATGTCCCAACAAGCTTCGTATATCCAGACAGAGTTTTGATCAATTATTAAAATCAGGTTGACCATATGACCAATGGGCCAACAACTAGGAAATCGAACCTGTTGTTGAGGATAATGGCCGGGGATTCGACGGAGGCGATGGTATTGGCCGCTGGGGGGAAGCGGGGGTCCGGGTGAGCTGTCGCTATCGTTGAAGTGGGAGTAGGAGTTGCGGAGGGAAATAATGGGGGCTGAGGGGGTACGGTGGGACGCCTTGGGGGGTTGTTTGTGGGGTGCTTTCTTCTTGAGCTCCGGGTGGGCCCTAAAGTAATGTTGTGTGAGGTAACCTCTGATCTGGCAGTGCTTACAAAAAGTAATGTAGTTGTCGTACACCAGAGACTGAAAGTGTGTCTGTCCCCCGAGATCGATCTGTAGAAGGGTGGGGGGTTCAGAGGATAGGTCGAGCTCCACACAAATTTTTGCTTAGTTGCCTTTGGAAAGACTGCGGGTTTCTTCCGCAATGGCGACGAGGGACCCGAAGGAGTTGGCGATTCTCTTGAGAGCGGCGGGGGCAAAACAAACGAGGAGAGGTTTGGGACGGTGATCCATACCGAGATAATATTCGAGTCTACTTTGGGGTTAAAGTCGGAGGACCATTTAGCGATCTTGACGCTATGGGGTCCAATGCTGGTGGAGCCTTTGGCCCAGACTAAAGAGTGGTCGTCGTCGGAAGAGAGGTGGAGGAGCAAGTGTTTTGGGTCCAGCGGGGCGACCTTGTAGGCCGAGGCAAGACCCCAGCCTGCGATAGCTTCTTTGGCGAATAGGAGTTTCGGGCACCCGGATTGGAACTTCAGCACGAACGTCTTCGTGAAGCTGGCAGATAAGGAGGATATCTCAGCTGGGAGAATGGGACGCGGATAGTGTCTCTGTCGGCGGGGCTCGGGAGCTCGATGTCCAGCAACTCGGGGTCCTCGGACAGGAAAGAAAGTTGTGCCTTGCGATCGGGCCGCAGAATCTCCACAGAAGAAGGGGCTACGGGTGGGATCGTTGTACTGCTGGTAAGGTGAAGGCTGGGAGGAGAGGTTGAGGGGTTGGATGAAGGTATGACTTCCTTACTCGGCGTCGAGGAGGACACGGGCCCTGTAGGGACGAAGATCGAGAGAGGGAGCGCGGAGACGACTGGAGGGGTGGGCGCATAACTGCTACTAGCCGGCGCATAGGCCCCCAAAAGAGGGAGGGTGCATGTGTCCGGGGAAGGGCAAGAGGGCGCATAGCCCTCAGTAGTCATGGGAGGAGTGGGCGCATGGCATGAGCACCAAGTTGAAGCGGGCACGGGCGCATAGTCGCTAGTGGCAAGCAGACTGCTGTCTCGCGGTGCGCTGCAGGGCACATGCTTACCGAAGGGCGCATGGCTGCCCGAGGTGAGCGCATAGCCTCCCGCTCGTCGAGGGAGCGAAGGCACCTCCCCAATAACGTAGACGCATAGCCGTCCCACCTAGAGGTGGGCGCATAGCTAGGATGAGCAGGGGAGGAAGGCGCAAACAGCCGACTTCGCTTCCAGCCGCAGAGGGAATGGTGGGAAATTTAAATTCGAATTTGAATTAGAGATCTTTGGGACCCGAGGCAATGATCTCGAAACCCACCCCTGACATCTGGCCGAGCAGGAGGGAAGCGCGAAGGAGTTCGACGCAGAGGAAGGCCACCGGAGGGGGGGCAACGCCTGGGGTGGGCGGGGCACCGGGACGACCACCGCTGACAGAAGGTCGACGACAGAAGGGGGCGCTGCTGCCGGCGCGGGGGCGGGCGTCGGGGAGGGCGGCCACCGGAGCTTCGGGCCACCGCGACGGAAGTCCACCCGACCACGGCCAACTGAGCCGGTGTCCAGGTAGCCGACAAGTTCGGGCCAACTATAGTGCAGGCACCCACATGCGCAGGAGGAAGGCGAACTCCTGCCGACTTATGCAGGCAACGGCGGGGGGTACGGGTGTGGATGTCGACGGGCCTTAGGGGTGGCGCATACCCAGCGCCGGTGTCAAATAGGGGGGGAGTCATGCACACATGGGATCGGGTGGGGGGAGCTCCTGAGGAAGAGATCTATATATATATATGTATGATATATTATATATAATATTATATATATATATATATATATATATATTATATATATATATATATTATATAATAAAGGGAAAAAAAAGGGAAAGAAGGAACGTGTGTGTGTGTGTGTGTGTGTGTGTGCGGGTGGAGGGGGCTGCTGTGAAGGGACAGCAATGTGTGAACCCCCAACAACCAATATCAATCTCAATGTATATACTACATATATAATAACCCTATATATATATATATTTATATATATTATTATATATATATATATTATATATATATTATATATATATATATATATTATATTATATATATATTATATAACCTAGAAACTAACTACAAGCTATATACATAATTAACATATCAAATCTGAGAATAACACTGAAACTTACATATAAATACAATATATAAACATAGATAATTGGGGAAAAGGTGGCCCACATGTGTATCAACATATGGGGGTGTGAGTCGTGTCTACAAAGTGTCAGAATCGTGTCTAATAACCCATTTCAGGACTCAATTCAAAGTGTCAAAAATCTGTGAAGGTTAGGACTCATGCGGCCATGTTGGGTTCGATAGGACACGTCACACGACACGGTAAGCCTCGTGCTCGTGTACATAGCTATATATATATATATATATATATATATATATATATATATATATATACATACACCGATACATATAAATAACATATATATACATATAGATAATTGGGAAAAATATATATAGATAATTGGGAAAAAGGTGGCCCACATGTGTATCAACATGTGGGGGTGTGAGTCGTGTCTGCAAAGTGTCCGAATCGTGTCTAATAACCTGTTTCAGGACTCAATTCAAAGTGTCAAAAATCTGTGAAGGTTAGGGCTCATGCGGCCATGTTGGGTTCGATAGGACACGTCACGCGACACGGTAAGCCTCGTGCTCATGCACATAGCTAGGTGGGGTCTAGGTCTAGGTAGTCGACACCCTGACACATGTCCATGTGGTGCCCACGCGTCACACGAACAGCGTGTCGGCGAGGGTTGTGCGCTCGTGCACGGTGTCAGCCGAATCAATGCAGGTACGATATCTTCGTGCACACTCAATAAAACTTCGTGAAATTTCACGACCACGTGGGAAGAGGTTGCCCCCACGTGTCCAAAAAATTTCATGCCAAACTGTTTCGTATCCATCGAGTTATGACACTCAGGATGCAAGATAGTGCACAGGCTGTGCACGGGACCTCGTGCTACATCCCCGTGTCCTGTTTGGACACGAAAATAATATCGAAAAATAACAAAAAAATGTTATGGAATCCTCTCGTATAGGGCTACAAGTATATGAAATTAGTTTTGAAAAATAATAACTTTTATTTCTATGAGGCATTTCATCAAGCACATGTTAACATACATCGACACGCATCCGATACATATATCAAACGGACACAAAATCTAACCAAACTACATCTACAGGTCTAGGGTACCTAGATGCATGCTCTCTGAAGAACAAATCAGGATTTAAAGGAGTTTAAAAGCGTTACCTATTGAGAGTCGAAATCTCAATGCAAAAAGTCTCCAAACGTCCCGACGCCGATTTCCTATGGTCCAAAGCCCCCGATTCCTTGCTAGCTAGACTCCAACAACTTCTCCTCCCAAGGATCGCAACGAAACTTATTAGGTACAAATCGGATGAGAGATGGAGAAAGGGGGCTACTTTGAAGAAAATGGAATTATAGGGTTTTGCAAAAGGCTTGGTGGCTACAAGAAATGAACATATAGAGGGAGGGCTGCTTGGCTGTCCATGGGCTGCTGCTAGGGTTAGGTTAGGGTTTAGGTATGGGCCACAACTCATCTTAAATCTACTAGGAAGCCCTTTTAGCAAAAGCCTAAAAAGCTATATATTAAAAACCCTAAAATGAATTTAAGAAGTTTCCTAATTGGAATTTAATCTCAAAATTCAAATCTAAATTATAATTAAGTCTTCTAATCATGGTTAGTCTCTAAACATGGTTATCGAAGGTTAAACCTAAAGAACCACTGTCACAAAAAACAACAATTAAAAATATTAATAAAATAATTTTAAAAATTACACAATTACCAAAATACCCTTATTCTAGAAAAGTGGTAGTTACAAATCTACCCTCCTTAAAATAATTTTGTACTCAAAATTAAAGGTTGGTAGTGGTAGTAAAATAAGATAGAAGGTTTAGGCGATATCTTAGGCACGATCAAGGAATGACGAGTTTGCACAATCGGGACAAACATTTCAAAATTATTCAGACACGACGAGTGATTTTGGCATGAAAGAATCGTGATATGAACAAAATTATATGTGCATGATTTAGAGGCAAGGTAAAATGTATAGTTATGGTCTTTAAAATCATGATCAAGGGATTCAAAGTCGTCTTAGTCATGCTAGGTCATCTAGGCACGACTAATCATAAGGAATTCAGATATGATTTAGGAAATCAAATCATGGTTGGAAAGAATTTAGGCACGAGTGTTTAAAATCCAAAGATGAATAAAATTGAAATTAAAGCACGAGTGGCAATAACATTAAAATCCAAAAAAATTTAGTCTTGTCACGATCTAAGTTGATCAATTCCTAGTAAATCAGGATTTGGGCAAGATGCAGAATAAGGTCATCAAAATCTAAGCATGAGCATCCAATGGGAAATCTAGATCATAATTGAATTTAATACAGTTGGGTATGACCCAGGATATTGGTATGTTAAGAAAGATGACCAAAGTAGATTGGTCGTGATTAAGGAAGTTAGGGTTGAACGATATTGAAAACTTAAAGGATGATTCAAGGATGTGGAAAAAGTTAATTTTCCTCTTTTGATAGGGAAAGCAAAAGACAAGGTTTCCTAGGGAAGTCAAGTTAATCATCTCTCTCTACTATCAAGTTTATTTGATCATCATTTGCCAATCATATCTTTATCTCACAAGTCCCAATATGAAAATCAACCATTATATGACTACGACCAAAATTACACCCTTCCGTCATGAAGATTTGACCTTTTCATGATCACCATAGGCTTCATTTCCTAAATTCCAAAACATTACTCATGAAGCATACCCTTCTTATTTGGAATCAACACTAACCACTTAATCATCATAAATCTAAATTCTTCCACCTTGTCCTAAATTGGATCCGAAACCTCTAAATCAGTTTTATAAAATTCTGGAACTTGTTCAAATTACTCCCCTCGTATTATTCAAATCTAAAACCACTAGGCCTTACAAAACTAATTCTCCATTATGGAATCAACCTTCATATTTTCTTCAACGTACATCTTCAAATATTATTCTCGTTAAATTTAAAATTTTCACAAAATCTCTAAATTTTTATAACTCAAAATTCTTGTGTTCTCTCCGTTCCTAGCTATTTTCTTACAATATCTTGTTCAATTTTTATCGTCATCGAATACAGTTAAAATCTATTCCCTTGCTAAATCCCTAAGTTTAACATCATAGCCTTAAAGTGAAACGTCTTAAGAATCAATAACCAAAAATTATCCAATCCTCAAAAACTAAGTCGATCTCGAATATCATTATCAGTTATGAAATATATCTATGAATTATTCATACCCAAAATATTTCTCTAAGTGTGATCGTTTCTAAATTAGTAATATAAATCTCTTGATTTCATCCTCAATCTCAGTCGCATCTCTATCCCAAACCTATATCAAGGTCCATCATATTATATTCCTACCAAGATTATCATAAGATAACAAATTAAGTCCTTTTCGAGTTAGATGATTTATGTTACTTTCTCGTCCTTTCCAAATTAAAAAAATATGGAGATTCAAGGATATCAAGTATAGCTGATAGAAATAGTTACGAGATAGGTGATTGATGTAATTGGAACATATTTAATTAATATAAAGAAAAATGGTAATACAAGAAATAATGGCAAGAAAAAATAATGATAAAATATTTTCTTCCTCCTCTATTCCAAAGAAATGAACTAATTTAAGATATAATCTGATACCATACACGTCTTCCTAAAATCATGTTGTCATAATTTTGCCACGCCAGTAAGTATAGCTGCAATAAACGATAGATTTCATAACTAAGATATACAACCTAAAATCATGTTATCTAAAATTCTTACCACGCCAACCGGTATGGCTGCAAGAGAATCTAAATTTTTATAACTAGGATAAGTATATCTAAATTAGGCTCTATGTCCTTGTCATGCTAGCCACTATGACTGCGATAAATTCTAAACTCCATAAATAAAGTAGACATTTACCTTTCTCACTGTCCTTATCAAGTATGTTATCAGGTTATACTAAAAAATATTTAAGTACAAAATTGAAGTTAACTACGAACATCAAGATTCAAAAATCCAACAATGAATCCATCAAAATCAAATTCAATAACAAGGAGTAAGGGTGAATCAAGGCAAGGGAAAAGATTTCAAATCGAAGCTAAGATGAGATTCTCAAGGGTCGTCCCAGGAATCTCTCAAGGAATTCTAACAGTGATTGAGAATCCTCTCATTCTATCACCTAACTTCTTATACTCTATAGCAGGCTCGTAGTAGTAAAACTAAGTCATTGTGCTACTACGATATCGCACAAATGCGAATCTCGACCTGCATGGGCTACCACTAAAAATGTGTCACGATCCGCACCGAGTGTAGGGGCATAAGAAGTAGGTACGTCTAGCCTACGCCGTAGTGTCGACGAAGAACGCTGTTCTAGGTCATAATCACAACTAACACTATATAATATAATCTCCAAACGGAGGACAATCTCAGAAGGATACAATCTCAATCACAAAACTAGAGGTAGATAATCAGCATGATAAAATAGATAACATCCACAAGAGGGATACAACCAAAAATGGATAAGTCAAGTGTTTAACAAACAAAATCTTAATATCTAAAATAAAATACATCTCCAAGACAAACAAGAAATAAGATAAACAAAACTCTTGACATCTAGTCCAAGCTCTAGTAGTGTCCTCTAGGCTAGCTGTGATCCTCCAAGTTACTTGGAAAATTTTATCAACAGGTCCAATTAGGACAAGAATGAATACATATCTCTCACACGGTTCATATCATGACAGGAAATGTAAAGCAAGCTATAGAATAAAATACATGAAACGCTATAAGAAATAAACATGAAGAGTAAAAGAGATATCTAAAACTAGAAATATAAATATAGAAAAATAAGAACTGTAGGTGACTAAGTGATTTAGAGCACAAGATGGTTATGTGAACGGCTTGAATTTGCACATATTACACTACAGAGTTTGTACATGATTACCTACTTTGGAATTGTTCACATGACCACTTCTACTCTCCGATACGCCAATAAATACACAAGGATCTAGACAGGTTATGTTATTGCACATGAAGGTTTATACATGAAGCTCATGAGAACATGAGTGTACATGAATAGTTTATACATGAAGCTCATGGATCATAAGAGTACATGAGAGCACATGAGTGTACATGAATAACAATAGTCCAAGGAATGCATGATGTTCGTGAAAACACACATGGCATGATGTATTCGATGCACCAGAGGGGGATTAAAAAGATCTAATAAAAAAAGATCCATAGTAATAATCCTTGATAACATCGTGTCAGCATCAAGTAAAGTAGTCTATAGCAAGAATATAAGTCCTAGCAAGTATGAAACGGTCAGAGAATGTACTCGCTGATAACCTGAGTAGCTGATGAGAATAGATGTCCGAACCAAGTAACCGAGTCCTATTTAGAGCAACCACAGGTTACAAAGTGTCTAATATGAAATAAAAGAAGTTTACAATGCACCTATATGATTTTAGGTCATTCTAGGCCAAAGTCAACTCTTGGTCAACTCTGGTCAACCATTTAGTCAAACTAGGTCAAATCAACTATGGTCAACATTCAAGCAAACTAGGTCAAACCTAAGTCAAACTAGTCCATACTCTAGGGTTTGGTCAAACTTAAGTTAATAAGTTCATTTAAGTCTATTTGGGTCAATTCTAGGTCAAGTTTGACCTACAGTTGACTTTGGTCAACTTGCTAGTCAAACCTTGCCTAACTAGGCCTATATGTCCATTCTAAACTAACTCACTAACCATATGCTAATATCTTATATCACTATCAATATACATATTCATATATGTACATTTAATTCAAGAATATATACCGTAGGATATATATATATATATATATATATATATATATATATATAATATATATATATATATATATATATATATATAAAGGGAAGAGAAAAAGTGAAATAGGCAAGTGTGTGGGTGTGATGCTGCTGGTGTAATGAGGATAGACCCCAACCTGAGAAAATTCCCAGGAAAACATAGCCAAAGCAACCCAATACAACATAAGTATATATAGGAACATACACAGACATATATATCTATATATATATATATATATATATATATATAATATTATAAAATATATATATATTATATATATATATTCTATTATATATTTTATTTATATATATATATATATATATATAAATACATACATACATACATACATACATACATACATACATACATACATACTACTACATACATTATATACTATATATATCTACATACATAATATATATATATATATACATACTATAATATATATATATTATAAAAAAAATATAATATATATAATATAATATAATATATATCATACATACACATACATACATACATATATATATATATATATATATATATATATATATATTATATATATATATATATATATATATATATATGGGTTAATTAGTTTACCCCCCTATGGTTTGTACATATTTTGGTAACTGTCCCTGTTGTTTTAAAAATAAAGAACACCCCCCGATTTATAAAGTTAATTAGTTGTACCCCCCTGGTGCATAGAAGAAAATGAGTGAAAAATTAAGCAGACAGGGGGGCGTTCTTTATTTTTGAAACACGGGGACAGTTACCAAATATGTACAAACCATAGGAGGGTACAACTAATTAACCCTATATATATATATATATTATATATATAATATATATTATATATATTATATGTATGTATGTATGTTATACATACATACATACATACATACATACATACATACATAATATATATATATATATTATATATATATATATATATATATATAATATCTATATATAATATAAAGGGAAAAAGGAAAGAAATATGTGTTTGTGTGTGTGTGTGTGTGTGTGTGTGTGTGTGTGTGTGTGTGTGTGTGGTGTGTGTTTGTGTTTGTGTGCGCTGGTGAGGGGGCTGCTGTGAGGAGACAACAAGGTGTGAACCCCCAACAACTAATATCAATCTCAATCTATATACTACATATATATAACCCTATTATATATATACATATATATATATATTATATTTGAACATAAGAACTTTATGATGTATCATGCGCAAAATACCGAAGCCTATACAAGTAAGCACGCCAAGCGCGGAAGGAAACCTAAAATTGAAACCAAAATAGATCGAAAATAGCAAAAAGTGCCGGTCAGACTAGTATAGCTCCTGCCAAAAACATTCCGATGCGTGGGAACATCTTCTGCTGATACGGAGACACTGTCGGAGAACTTTCCTGAAAAGCTGTTGAGGGGTGTATTGGTGACCTTCGTACCTAAATTTTTTCTGTTCTTCCATAGCACCCAAATACCAGCGGCTGCGACGATCTGATGCCCATGAGATGAGCTCCAGCTGGCAAGAAGATCGTTGAAGCTCCCCTATGGGGGGCCTGGCCGCATCGTCGTGAAAGACAAGACCACAACTGATCAGCTAGACTGCCATAGAGAAGGATATGTTCAGTTGTTTCTGATTGGTGCGAGGTGCAGCAATGACACTTGGACGCTAAGCTATAACCGATGGAGGTAAGGGAGTCGTCGGAATGTAACTTCTGGCGGTATGCTCTTTAGATGAGGATCGACCATTTGTTGGGGATGCAGGAGTGCCAAAAATGAGCGATCACGGTGCCGACAAGTCAGTACCTCTCGCCGCCGTCTTGGCAGAGGCCATCATGAAGGTGCCATCGGGCGTGGAGACCACTTTAGGGTGTCGGGGTTCTCAATGATGAAGGGTTCAGCGAGGTGGCAGCCGTGGAGGATCCGACGCTAGGATGCAGAGGATCGATTGTTTGTGTCGGTAGTCACGGGGTGAAATATTGGAAATATCTGGCCTTCATGAACCTGGTCCAAATAGAGTTGTCCATGCGAAGCTTCCACCATAACTTCATTGCACATGCGTCGATGATGTGCGCTAGTTTAGTAAAGCCAAGCCCTCCCGCATCGGTGGGTTTAGCCATAGTGTCCCAGCTGGCCCCGTGGTGCTTGTCCTTGCCGTCGAGGTGGCCCTAAAAGAACTTGGCAAAAAGGGATTCTACCTAGGAGAGGACATTCTTGGGGGGGAGCACACGGCCAGGGTATATATGGGGATGGGGATAGGACATGTTTGATAAGGATCATCTTTCCCCCGGGAAAAGGGTCACGTTGTGCCAGCATTCGATTTTTTTTTTGGATTTTATGCACCAAACCCTCGAAAATGCCAGAGTTCGATTTGCCATATACCAGCAGGCATCCCAGGTAGAAGAACGGTGGGTGAGCGGTGGAGAAGGAGGTTAGGTTGGTGAGGGTAGACGAGTGATTCTGGTCGGCGTTGTGGTGGGTGTAGATGACACTTTTGTCAGCATTGATGCGTTGGCCAGAGCATCTGGTATAATTCTCTAGTGTGTTGCAAACCACCTTCATCGACCCTATGTCCCCGGAAGAGAGATGAGGATGTCATCGGCATAGGCCAAATGCGTGATAAGAGGGCAGCCCGTGGTTGTGTAATAGTGATAGAATCTGGGGGTGTTCGCCATGTTGTTTAGATTTCTGCTGAGCGCTTCAGGTGCGATGATGAAAATGGTGGCGGATAAAGGGTCACCTTGCTGAACCCCGTGGCTGGATCTGAAGAAACCGTTTGTTTGCCCGTTGATGACCGTGGAGAACCAAGAGTTGTTAACGGACCTGAAGATGATGTCGATCCAAGTCTTCGAGAACCCGAATGCCCTGAATACCCAAATCATGAATTGCCAATCCAGACGGTCATAGGCTTTCTCCATGTCAAGTTTGATGGTAACGTTCCCTCCCCAAAATGGGAATTTCATGCAAGTGATCATCTCCTTAGCGAGCAAGATGTTATCGGTGATGTTCCGACCGGGGACGAAGCCGCTTTGCTCCTCGAAATAATCTTAGGAAGAAGTGTGGACATACGGGTCGTGATGATCTTGGAGATGATTTTGTTGGTGAAGGTGCATAAGCTGATCGGTCTGAAGTCTTTGAATGTCTCCGGGATATATTTTTTAGGGATCAGGATAAGGTTGGCCCGGGAGATTGATTTGGGTAGCTTGCTCCTTCAAAGAATGCCACCGCGGCATCGTGAAGGTCTTGCCCGATAATCTCCGAACAAGAACGGAAGAAGACTTTGGAGAAACCGTCTAGACCGGGAGCGTTTTGTTCGTCAAGGGACCAGACAGACGACTTGACTTCCTCCGGGAAGGGGGGGTCAACAGCATTACGTTCTCCTGCTCGCTGATCAGGCCGGGGACCTTAGCCAGGAAGGCCTCATCTTTAACGACATCTATTTTGGAGAAAAGTTTTGTGTAGAAGTTGGTGGCTGCCATGCTGATACTTTTCTGGTCTTTGAGGAGTGCCATTGTCGTTCGAGATTTGGTGAAGATTGAGTTGATTTCTGTGGCCCTTGACACAGGCGTGGAAGAAGCCAAAATTTCTGTCGTCCTTGGAATCCCAGGTCCATCTGGCTTTTTGCTTCCAGAATTTCGTCTCGACCTTCAGCCTAGACTTTAGTAGTGCCTGGGTATGGTTCAGGGCGGTACGTGCTTCCGGCGAGCTGTTCGAAGCGAACGGGATCTTAGCGCGAGTGACGTCATCTTCAGCTGTCTTGATAGCTTAAAAAATATTGCCAAAAGCAAGTCTGCTCCAAGACGATAACGCATCCCTGGTGGCTTTGTGTTTGACAGCAATGCAGACGAGGGGGTCCGGGTTGTTGGTCGATCTCCACGCGGAGGCCACGACGTTCCTGAAATAAGGATGGTGGCTCCAGAAGTTTAGGAATCAGAAGGGTTTTTTATCTGGGTGGAGTTGCTGCCGATCTCCATCAGGAGAGGGGAATGGTCTGATTCTATGGTGTTAAGGTGAGAGAGGTTTATGATGAGATCCAAGTCGGCCCACAGGTTGTCTACTAGCACTCGATCCAGATAGGAGTATTGTCTGCGGGCGCCTTCTTGCATGTTACACCAGGTGAAAGCATTGCCAGAGAACGACAGAGGGGACAAGTGGGCATTGAAGATGAAAGTGTTGAAGTTAGTCATCGCCGGCTGGGGGTGAGGGCGCCCCACGATTTCTCCTTACGATGCGAGATCGTGTTGAAGTCTCCAAGGCAGAGCCATGGAAGGTTGTTAAGGTGTTGGTGGGTGTCCATGAGGGTATCCCAAAGGTTCTTGCGCTCGGGTAGTTGCAGTTGACATGAACAGCAGAGATAAGTACTCGGGACTTGAGAGAGGGGTGCTTTACCCAGCAGGAGCGTCTGATTGGATTCGTTCACGATACCGAATCTGTATTCTGCGGTGAAAAAGATCCAGATGTCATGGCATCAACCGTGGACGCGAAGCCGAGTTGAACTTGAATGGATTTGAGTTTTCCTTGGGGGATTTTGGTTTCAATGATGATCAGAAAATCAATTCGGTAGATTTTCTTAGACTAATTAATCTTCTCAAGGTAGGTTTGTTGGCCAGCCTCCTAACATTCCACGAGAGGATGTTAGACATTAGGTTATTTATGGAGGGGTGGGTATTGAGCTTAGTGGCTGACCGAGTGGTCATGGTCGTGGGCTCTAATTTCTTTTCTTGTTGATAGGGTTTTTGGGGGCTCTCTGTGGTGCCTCAGTAACGTCCTCCGTCGAGTCTGACGTGCTACGAGCGGAGTGTCCGATACCCTCCATCGGGGGGACTTCTTCTATGCCTATCTCGGTAAGAGCACAGAAAGGGTCGTCGGGGTCTAGGAAACCTGCTTCTATGGCTTGCTGAAGCCTGTCAGCCGGGACTATACTCAGCGTCGCCGGGTCGATCGCGAAATCTCTTCCGGGGATAAGTGGGGATAAGGCGGAAGGGTCGGGCTGGATGATCAAAGCTACCTTATAATCTTCGTCGCTGCTCGGGGTGGTGTCATCTGGTGTGGTTCTGTGGACTTCTTACTCACCTTGGAAGAGGTTGGGCCGGATTGGGGTTGCTTTCGGAGAGTGTCAGGGGGGTGATGTTGAGGATGTCGAACTGTTGTTTGAGGAGGATGCCCGGTGGTTCATAGGGTGTGATGGCCTTTTCCGAAAGAGAGGGGATCGGGGGCTGGGGGAGCTGTCGCTGTCAACGAAGTGGGAGTGAGAATTAGGGAGGGAGAGAATGGGGATGTGGGAATGATTTGGGTCATCTTCCGGGAGCACGGCTTGCGGGGGGCTTTCTTGCGAAGCTCCGGGTGTGCTTTGAAACAATGCCTAGTGAGGTGGCCTCTGGACTGCCAGTGCCTGCAGAAGATTATGTTGTTGTCCTACTCCAGATTTTGGAAGTGTGACATTCCCCCAGGTCGATCTGAATCTGGTTAGGGGGGTCTGAAGATAGGTCGAGTTACACGCATATCTTTGCGTAGTTGCCTTTGAATAGGGTGCGGTTTCTTCTGCGATGAACACCAGAGATCTGAAAGAGCTTGCGATTCTCTTGAGAGCGGCGGGCGTGAAGCAGACTAGGGAAAGGTTTGGGAGGGTGATCCACGCCGAGATGATCGAAGAGGCGACTATTGGACTGAAGTCGGGGGACCATTTGGCGATCGTGACGTTGTGGGCTCCGACGCGGGTTGTGCCTTTGGCCCAGACTAAAGAAGTCGGGGTCTGAGGAAAGGTGGAGAAGTAGGTGTTTGGGGTCCAGCGGGGCAATCTTGTAGGCGAAGGTGAGCCCCAGCCTGCGATA